>APFE030288490.1:92228-107352 GCA_000404065.3 Pinus taeda | reverse complement strand
TATTATGCGATATGTTGTTCACAACTGTTTTGCCTAACTTCTTATGCAAAGTGGTTTATCTTTAATGATTTCTATTCTTATGATAGGTGAATGATCTTTATTACCAGTTATTGTTCGAAATCTCTTTAGATCGCATAATGGAAGATATACACCCTGGGTTAGTGTAGATTAGATGTGTTGTTTCTCACTAGATTACAATAGCACAGAGTTAGTTTAAAGAATCTGAATTAGATTAGCTTTAAAATACTCTTAGATCAGCATAATTCAATTCTACACACACACACACACCCAAGATCGGGAAACTGGTCCCGTTATCCCTAGTCAGACCCGCTATACGAAACGGATAAGGAGCTTCCAACCAAGGTCCGGACAGGGTGGGTATCCCCCTTGTTGTCGACCCAATTTTCGGGGCTTCAACACACTCGAAAGCTCTTTCTAAGCACTCTACAATGGAGAAGGTTCCATCAAGCTCTGGTGACTTCCATGACTTAGAAAATCGCCTTTTCTTCCCTACTATCCTGCATCCCAGACCTCTGACCCTCATCAAGACACTAAGTGAGTTGTGAATAAAGCATCACTTCATCTAAAAAGTTATCAACAAGTGGTATGGTGACTCATCTATCAGTTCCAAGCTTTTAATATTATCTCAGTTCTAAGAATGTGTAACGAGCAAAAGATTCCTTGGCAAGCACTGTTATTAGCATGTTGCCTTTAAGGGATAGCTTTTATATTGAAATATTATATAAACCTTCCATCTTGGATAATATCACTAACTTACATGTTTTTTATGATGACCAACAGATACAATATTTCATGGCGAATGCTGACATATTCAAGGACACGGTGATCAATGAGGACAAGCATGAAAAGGCACCGCAAGATGTGGCCAATGCATGTAAAGGAAACCTCATCCCTAAAGGTGTGGTTTCATTAGAGAACTTGTATGATCTATGGAACCACTTCTGGGGGGCCATTAATGCGAAGATCCACAGTTCCACTCTTTTGCATGAGAAAATCAACTTGGGAACTAAGATAGATCTAAAATATGTTAATCTCGATACTTTTTTCACACCACAAGAGTAGCAAGACTTCATTCCCTTATCCGTAGGGAAATGGTCTTGTTGAATCCATGAATAAGAACCTCATTTGTTTCATCAAAAATACCATATTCTCTTAACAGTGAAACTGGCACTTTGCTTTGGTGAATGTCTTATGGGTTGACCAAGTCACACCTAAGCCTTCTCTAAACACATCCCCTTACTTCCTGGTGTACGAAAAAGAAGCCATCCTCCCACCGAAAATCTACTTGCCCGCTCTCCAACTATCCCAAGAGTACGAAGGCAAGCCATGTCTTTTAGTTTAAAAAAGGATCGACACTTTGCACAAACTATTGGAAGAAATGTTGAAATCTAAGGAAAAATTCTTACTTCACCAGAGTCATATTGTTAAATAGTATTTTGTCACACCTCCTGCAATTCCCTATGACATACCCCGAAGTGCCGAAACATCACCATCATGCAATGTACTCATCCAGATATGCAACTAATTCTCTCTAACACACTGATGGAAAAATGCCTTGAGCTTCCCCTGAAGGAAAAGGCTATAAAACCCTAATTTGAGTATCATCACTCTCTTAACACTAAAAATCGCAATGGTCACTAGTTGCACTATACTAGCCCCACGATTCCATGGTGCTTTTGGCTTGGATATTAGCGATGATCCATAAGGGAAATTTTCCCAAAGAGTACAAGAAGCTTTGTGATCTAGAGGCTTCTAGAATGTTGAGTTGGAGTTTGTTCGGTGTGGATGAGGTCGAGTTTTCTCAAATTGGCCCTTTTGTCTTATCCCCATGAGCTACCTCCTTGAGATGAGGGCCTTCTCCTATCTTCGGAGAGATCCTAACTCCCTTTCCCTGCCTATATATGCATCCTCTCCCATTCCCAAATGGTTGGTCTTTGGCTATTTGCACCCTTATGTTGAGATTGTGCCGACATGCTACTCATTTGGCTTGGAGAAGGAGTGCTTTTAGAGCTTGAGCTTAGACTTCGAAATTCACTCAAGGAGAGCTTACTGACATCAAGGCTTGGTTGTATGATTCCTCCTTTATTCTATTAATATATACAACTATTGGTTCATTTTCCATAAATATGTATGTTAATAGATCATTTATCTTAATGCTCCTTGATCTGTTAAGTAGGTTACTTTTGATTATGCTATTTGTGTGTTGATGTCTTGTGCAGGCATTCAAATGTTGTGAGCAGTGGGACCGAGCCCATGGCACAAGCGCTTTGAGTTCTTCAACAAAGGAGGATTTTATAGCATCAGAATGAGGTAGGACATCTTCCTCTTCCCCTATTTCTATTGTAACTTAGGAAAGTGTCTAGTAGATTGTCATGTAGGTTTATAGTCCCACTCAATGGGCTAGAGGGATTTTCTTTGTGCACAGAGAGGATTTCCTACCAAAAAAAATGGTGACTCCATTCTGGAGGCTATAACCCTTTCCATCCATTCCTTCAATTTGATCCTCTGAATAGTTTGACCAACCATAGATTTCTTAGCTTGTATGCATCAGTCTGGGTTGATATAGTTAATGATTGATGCCATAGAGTGCTAAGTCTAGATGGTTTCTTGGAATCTTTTTTTCCCATATTCCTCGCTCAATGCGATTTTTATCAGTGATAGTCACGCTGGCAGCACGTGTTTTTACCTCTAGAGTCATGTTGGTATCGCATGTTTTTACCTATACTGTCGGGTTGAAAACAATTTTCTTCATTGTTTGTTCGCATTGAAAATCATCACTACTTTTTCTATATAAAGTAGTGTTAATGACCCCAACTAGTGTGGGTTTGGTTATGCAAAGTAGCGTTCATAACCTGATCGTCACCGGTTTTAGTATATAAAGTAGCGTTGATCCTTGAATGTGTGAATGTTTAGGGTTTCTTCCTTAGAGTCCAATGTGTCTTGGACCTTAAGGTCTTTTCCCATCATGTATGCTTGGATTTGTTAGTTATTTAATTGATTGTCTTGATTAATTTGCAAAATTTGTCTCATTGGCTTCGAAGTGAAACCTTACTGAGTTCTAGGGTTTCTGGTCAATTGGTCATTACTTGCTAGTTGTTGGTATCATTAAGTGTTTTTCTTATTGATTGAGTGTTTCTTTCTATGGAAATCATTGAAAACATCATTTTGCATTTGTTTTAGCTTGTATTTCGAAATTTTCCTTTCGTGAAAATGCATTAGATTAGTTGCATTGAAAAGTTATTTTTTGAGATTCATCATTGAAAATAGATCACATTTTTCAGTGATTGAAATCTAAAAATTGTATTAGGTGCATCAAATCATTCAAAATGAAAAGAAAATCATAATTCATATAAGTGCATCTTTGTAAAGTAAAATCATTTTTCTTTCGGAAAAGTTGCATTTAGGATAGTGGAAAGTGGAAATCATTTTTAATTTTGGAATTTCATTTGGAAGACTAGAGTGAAAGTTAGTGGAAGGAATGTTGTTTGATGTATTATCGATTATGTTTCTTCCCTTGTTAGTCTAACTTTCATTGAAGTGGAAAGTTTCCTTTTCTCATATAGCTACATCTTAGGTGTTTAGGTGACATCATTTTGAGACTTAAAACTAAAACTTAATTCAAGACAAACTTAAAATTTATCTCAATTGACCTAAGGATCATTTGGAACTTAATGAAAACAATTAGATGTCTAGGCTAGAGACATGTTCTGGCATCTTTAAAGATAGCAGTTGTCGTTAACTGCCTGAATTTTACCCCGAGGGTGAAATCCCATCCCAGTATGGAAGTATATCAAAGGATCTCCAATACTTTCGGGTATATAGGAGGCACTTCAGTATGGCAAGTACATAGGGATGCTCTCACCGAATAGTTATGCATTTTACAGCACTAGCACGGTCACTCAGTTTATGTCCTTTAGCCATAGGTAATCGAGTTAGTCACCTTGTAAACGTGATACACCGAACACAACATTCAAGGAGATTGGTTATCGTACATTAAGCCCTTGGTTTTGGCTAAGGTGTATATAGCGGTTCACGGATACTTGGTAAACCATTTTCATAAGATTCACCCTCTTTGATTTATTTTTGTTGAAGATCTAAAATCAATTAAATGACTGTGGAACAACATCCTTCCTGTGGAAATACTCCTTAGTGGATATTAGGTTGATACAAATGGAAACATTTCCTGAGTCTACCAGGTAAGGAAACCCCTCTGATGGGAATCCTAGTCCTTTTGCTTCTTTTGTAAATACTGGTGCTCCTTATATGGTAATGTTGTCCCTTCCTGGATTGACCATTGATCTACCAGTTTGGTATTTTCGACCTCAATGATTCCAAGTGTCCAAACTACTTTTCAACCAAGTTCTCCTCCACCTGAACAACATCAACCTCATGTTGATCCTAAAGTTGACCCTTTTCCTTCTTCACCTACTTCTTCACCCCATTATTCCTCTTCGCGTGGTGAAAGTCTGGATTCTAGTAACCAGGAAGATAAGAAGAAGAAGAAGCAAAATAAACAAGGGGTCAACCATGCAGCCATTACTACAGATGCAACTGATGTAGAAAAATCTTCCAATCAACACCGAAAATTTAAAAAAATTCCTAGTATTCCCTAGGTCTTAGAAGTGTGGTCCACAGGTTCACGTCAACTTTTATCATCAGCCTTTGGAGATTATGCCAATGATAAACCCTCAACTAGTAACGGTAAAGCTCATGGGAAAAATGGAATAGTCAAATTTCCTTGTAAGTTTTGTGAAGGTAATCATCACATTCACCTTTTTCATCTTATGGATGAAGCTTCCAAAGATTTGGAAAACCTTATAGTTTCTCAACCTCGTCTTCTGACTGAGTATCAAAAGATTTCCCTTGATCCTTCACTAGTTGATCCAGTGATTGATCAAAAGTCATCTTTGGTCAATCCCTCTCTCTCTGAAAGTGAGTCTCATAAGTCCATTCTCGATCAACCATTGGTTGAGAAAGCAGTACACTTTACTTTGCCTTCAGTTCTACATACCTTTCCAGTAGAGAGTGAACCTTGTACTACTCAAGTTCTTTTGGTTTCTTCAATTTTGAATGAACTGGAAGGAAATTCTCCCATTTCCAAGGTGCATGAGAGTAGTTCTCCTATTTCCATAGAACAAGACGGGATCTCTCTTGTTCCTACGACACCCCCTCCAAGTAGTTTGGTCACTTATTTTGATTATAGTCCACTGGCAAGATATCACCTCTCGTCTTGTGTGCCTTTCCAAATTACAGTACAGGCTTACCATATGGATGTACCTAGTACAATCATAGACGAGGGCACATTTGTTAGCATTTTGTCCTCAACCTGCTTGGCAAGCTTTAGGTTCTCATCACCTTGTCCCCGTCACCCAAAATTTGTTATCTTTTAACAGAGCAACCAGTCAACCGTTAGGAATCCTTCCTAAGTTGCCTATTACTTTGGGAGAAAAGACTCTCTATATAGACATGATGGTTTTCCAAGGCCCGTTAGATTTTAATATACTTCTTGGTCGTGACTATGTATAGTTCATGGGAGCTCTTGTCTCCTCCCTCTTTCGAGTGATGTGTTTCCCGCATGAAGGAAGCATTGTGATCATTGATCAACTTACTTTCATTGGTCATAAATCAACTCCCAATCAACCCTCATCCCTAAGTGGTTCTTATCTACAAGCGGTATCACCCACACCACAAGTTAATTACATGGCCACCTATTCGATGTCCACATTTACTAATGATCTAGTAGGTGATGTAGTACTCCATGTACTGGGGCCATTGGAGCTTGATTTTTCCATTGGATCCCTAGACATCTATTCCTTCCAGAGTGTTTTTCTTGTGAAGCAGGAAATGTTCCCTCTGCGGATAGAGGCAACCCCTTTAGCCCTAGAGTGGGTCTAGTCACAACAGAACAAAACAACAATAAATTTCCTTAAATAGTCATTGTCAAAATCCTACCTCAAATCGGTGTTCGATGAAGCTTTCATTGCGTCGCTGCAGTTATCACTTCCTTCTCCCCAATGAGCAATCAACCTGAAACAACACAAGATAACAACAAAACATGTAATCGAGAACAACAATGATCTATTTATTTACAGAGTCATGGAACCATAAGCTATCAAGTACATTATACACAGGACATTGGAAATCATCATTGATTGTATTAAAATAAATCAAAAGCAAAGCTTACAACCAAGCCTTGACGTCGCAAGCCTCCTTGAAGGGTCCAGTCGGTATGTTTCTTCAAGCATTCGCTCTCAAGAATGGATCTCCCAAATGGATGGTAACTCTCTCTCTCTCTCACAAGTTCTAATACAAGGCTAAGGAAATCCACTACCAATTGCTAAACTATCATCAATTCACATTGCAAACTCACACCAAAGATAGCTAATTTGCTTCAATCCAAAAACCAAGAACTAGTTGATCATAGAAATAGGGAGTGTTTTTATAGGAGGAGTAGCCTCCATGAAATGAGGGAGAGGGAGCTTATCCTCAAGGGAGGTTTGTAAAAGGGAAGAACTACCATCCTAGAAGAGGAAAGGTGAACTCTTTTGACCCGACAACTAGCTCTAGAATCACCCAGAAGCATTCTGTTTAAACTAGTTTGCCATATCTAGATCGTCGCAAGTAATGCACTAGGTCTCAGTGACGACGGCACAAGGAGACAGTGTATTCAAGCAAATCTTCGCAATAAGTATATTGAGGATTTGCACCGAGCCCTAAAATATGACCATCGCAGGAAACTGATGTACCCTTGCGATGACGGCGCGACCTTATATTTCAACACAGAGGATCATCATAAGAATAATAATGTTTACTTGCGATGATGCAGAAACATAGGTGAAAGGGTCAATCTCCAAGATCAAAGAGCATTTGCTTAATCTTCTTGAATGAGTGGGAAGATATGGACATGCTTATTTGATGTATGACACAGCGAAGATGTCAGTCGGGGACAAATATGAGGTCAGTGACAAATTACTATGTAATAGATGCTCCAAAGCATGAAGCCCGAGAGAGTGGGAGGGGTGAAATGCTTTAAGAAATTATAACCGAACTGGAACACCATTATGGAAAACCTACAGGTGCAAGTATAACTCGTATATTTGTTAGTGAAATACATGTAGCCTAGGCATGGGCGCATCCATCCAAAAGACATACGAAACTTGGTCCGTGGTATGGATGCAGCCACCCAGTTGATAAGACCATTTATAAAGATAGAGGTATGGTCGCAGCCATCCAGAAAGACTCAGGTATGGTCACAGCCATCCAATTAGAGAGTCATGTATATAATCACAAACTAATCCACGCAACCCAAACTTGTGTAATCTTAGTCCGAGGTCTTGAATCCCAACCAATCATAGTACAATTTCTAACATGTGAATAGATGTGCTGAAGTCAAGCATGGTAGAAAATCGCTTGATTACCGTCCAATGAGGTAAATCATTAACAAGCACGAGAGAGACCACTAGTAATGTCAATGGTTCTCAAGGTACTACCAGTACAACCCACAAAGTGTGAAGAATGAGCTGGAGTCGAACACTCGTGGAATCACCTGATCAAAGACCAATGATGTAAGTCTATCGTCGAGTGTGAAGAACTTGCCATTGAGGCATGCAAGCTCCAAGGTACCGAAGGGGATCTCTAGAGCGACTTCCTGGATAATGAGTTGGTGTCGACAGGAAGCGATCTATCGCAGGAGGGCCATAATTTTTCCCTCATCAATGACAAGAGACAAGGAACAAGATGAATATGGATGAAACAGAGATACAAAGGAGGAGGTAAGGGTGCAAACTGGAGAAGGATTATACTCTTGAACATATCGGTGACATGACTCTAGAAGGCAGCAACATTTTGGTACCAAGTGATCGGAGGTCTGACGAAGACAACAAGGATCAAATGGAATAAGGCAAAATGACAAACCCACACCCTAGAAGGCTAACGACGATGTGAGGATGTCCCAAACCTAGGGAGACGAAAAAGTGCCATTGTTGGCGATTACCCCAATTATTTTTGAAAAAACAAGCTTGAAGGGGATAGCATATGCTTGTGGTATAAGCTCGTCCTTCGGACAAATCCAACCTAGTAAGATTTTAACGAGCCCTAGAGAGATGAAGCTTGGGTCTCATCATGGCAATGAGTCCAATTTCATCAGGGTTTAACAAGTCCGACACAAGAAAAACTCGGAATATTTTTCTTGTTTAGAGAGTTTGAAAAAGACACAGAAAAGAAAACTCCAAGGGGGCCCCTTTTCTTAAGTTTGTGTCCCTCAAGCCCGAAAAGGTAGAAAACAATACTCGAGAGAACCACTTGACCATTTCGACTAAGGAATACTTTTCGTAGCTAGTGTACCTGATCCGAAAAAGTAGAAAATTGATCGGAACGATGTTCCATAACCAAAAATGGGCTCGAAACAACAAAAGCCCAACCATCTTTTTGTTTTTAAACAGTCGGAAAAGAGTTGAAAGCAGACTTCCATTTGTATTCCATTTAACGAGTCAAAAAAGTAAAAAGCTCAGCAATCTTTTCATCTTTTATGAGTCAGAAAAGAGCTTAAAGGTGAGTCATCTAGAGGAATGAGTGGTATAAAGGGTAGCAATTAGTTCTGGCAATGGTGGAATTGCTCAAAACATGTAATGGTTGAGAGACTGGCTAATAAAACCACTCATTGTTGTGGTCCCTCAGGAAATGAAAAACAACCAAGTGAAAGCATATGATCAGCCAAAGAGATGGTAGCAATGGAATGAAACAACCAAGGCTCATCTAGCAAAATTTAGGGGATAAAAACGGAAATCATGAGATGTAAATCGGGTATGGGTTCATTTTTACACAAGCTTGAACCATGAAGAAATCTACCTGGATTTGGTTTCATGTTTACACAAGCTTGAAATAAAAAACTATGCTTGTTATAAGTTTTCATTCCCCCAGCATAATGATGCAAATCGAGGTATATGCCCCCAAGCTTCATTGCATTCAATGAGGTGGATGGAATGAAGGTTGACTTTCGAGATCTTAGAAAGACTCGACTCATATTTTAAGAGATCTTAATCAAAGACTCGATTTGGAAAAGGGAGTTGTTTCATTTTTTAACGAGGTTGACACAAGATTAAGAACTTTCCTCAAGACCCTTGTTTCATTTTTTTAATGAGGTTGACACAAGAAAAGAACTCTCCTCAGGACCCTTGCTTCATTTTTTAACGAGGTTGAGACAAGAAACAAACCCTCCTCGAACTCTTGTTTATGGACCATATGGAAACATGACCCCCAAGAGGTCTTCATTGGTAGGAAGAAACACACTCTGGGAGGACACATGTCATTAGACACCAATGATAGATCGGGTTCCAATGGCCCTAGTACATCATGTATGAGACCATCTGCACAATCATCAACAGAGGCGGAGACGGAACGGGTAGCCACATAATTGACCTGTGGCAAGGAAGGTACTGCTTGTGGATTAGAGCTGATAGGGGATGATGGTTGGACAGGGGGCACTGGGTGACTAAAGAATGACAACTGATCTATAGTCACCATTCTTCCGTCGTGCGAAAAAAAACCACCCAAAAAAGTGAAGAAATGAGATCCCCATGGCATAAATATAATCACGAAGGAGAAGACTGAAATATAAAGCGCCTTGGATAACCATCACATCTATATAAACGGTTTTGCCTCCCAAAGTAATAGGGAACTTTGGAAGGATCCCAAAAGGTTGACGAGTTCCTCCGTCAAAAGCCAACAATTTTGACTAATAGGCACAAGTTGTGGGGAACCCAAAGCTTGCCAAGTAGTGGACGGCATGAGGCTAACAGACGCACCATCATCCAAAGAGTGCCAGGTACTACCTTATCATAGGTGTGTATGGTAATCTGGAAAGGCACGTAGGACGGAAGACGGAATTAAGTCAAATGACTCTAGTCAAAAGAGACAAATGAACTACTTGGCGGGGGTAGTGCATGACTTACCCCATGCTCTACAGGAGCTGAAGAAGGACTATCTTGATTAGCTGGGATAGGAGGGTCGTTCTCGGACTTAGGAGAATCTGACGAGACGAGGAGAACATGAGTAGTGCGATCACAAGGCTCTTCGAGAACAGAGTGAACAACTGGTTGTGTACCCAAGTCGACACTCTTTCCGACTAATGGTTGGTCAAGAACAAGCTTAGCATAGCCAGGCTCAGGAAGAGTGAGATGGACAACAGAAGAATCTAAGTCAATCTCTTTGTCAATGGGGAGAGGGTCTAAAGAGAGCCCTTGATAACCAACTAGAAGTTGGGATGAAGAAGCTATAAGACTTTCCAAAATGACAAAAGCTTTATCCATGAGCGGACAAAGGTGAAGGAGATGATCACCTTCACATAACCTATAGGGGAATCGAATCTTCCCTTTCTTTTGACCATTTCCAGTTGAGGATCGGACATGAGCATCAACAAGCAATGAAGGATGAGCCAGATTGTGAGACCATACTTCCAAGATCCTAGGAATACCAAGACAATCACGAAGAAGATGGTCATCCTTGCACAATTTACAAGGAAACTTAACCTTCCGCGGAGGATCAAAAGGTGTCTTGACCTGAGATATACTCATAGCAATAGTTGCATGGGTGGCCTCGTGCTTATCTGACCTCTTCTTATTTTTCATCTTCCTCTTCTTCTTCTTAGCCTCCTGGTTACTAGATGTAGAACTTTCACCAGGAGAAGTAGGAGAAGAGGATGAAGAAATAGGGGAAGAAGGTGCAAGCTCAACCTTGGAATCATTGTGTCATGATCCAAATGAAGGATATAGTGGAATAGGAGTCATGACGCTTGGGACCACCGAGGTTGAAAACAACCAAACAGGCAAACTGATGGTTAACCTAGGCAAGGACAATGTTGCCATATACGAAGCACCGGCATTTCCAAAAGAAGGAAATGAACCAGGATTCCCATCTGGGGAAGGACCTTGACTGGTAAACTCAAGGAATGTTGCCATTAGAAAACAACCTTGAGATGAACTCACAGTATAACCAAGAATGCTAACTGTAACCAGGGATATTTCGTTGGTAGTAAATTTTATGACACAGGAACAAAACTTGACCTTTTCATATTTAAAGAGTCAAGAAAAAGGACAAAAGATGACTCTAGTCGCCTTCAAATATTTAATGAGCCTGAAAGGACAAGTTCTCAGATGATCCTTTTCTTTTAAGGAGTCGAAAAGGAATGAAAGTGACTACTCTAGAGAACATGACAAGATATTTACCAAACAAACCACAAAACTGCATATACGCCTTGGTGATCAAATGAAAGAAAAATGACCAAGGACTTCCGTATGGCAGTCAGTCTTCCCAAATGATGTGTTTGGTGCGTTATGCTTCGTAAGGCAGCAGACTTGGCTTCCTATGGATGTAGGATGATAAACTAGTGGGGTCTCCCGGTATATACTCGACAGTATAGGGAGCATAAGTTCGTACTAGAAGCTGTTGAGTCACAGAAGGAGGAATCACCCAACCTTAAGCGAAAACAATAGTGGCTAGGTTTAATGACGCTGAAGCACATCTCTAGCCTAGACCTCTAGATTGTGCGTTAAGTTCCAATGCATTTTCAGGTTCATTCAATTGATTTTAGAGTTGATCTTGAATTGAGTTTTGATTTTCAGGCCCTACCGAATGTATCTCAGCAATTCCTAGGATGCAGCTACAATCAGTAAAGCATCAATTGTTTCGATGAACGCCTACTTAAAGGACGGTAAAGAGTTCATTTCCAAGCAAACACAAACTAAGACAAGCAAAGGCAAGTACCAAGAAACACAATGCATCAATACACTTATCTCGCAATGCATCAATACTACTAATGAAAGATTTAAAGTTCATTTTCCAATTCTTCAACCATGAAAATTTAGTAATGTGAATGCACTTTCACTTTCATATGCTATATGAATGCAACATTTTGATTTCTTGGAATTTTAATGACAAATAAGCAAGTGTAAAACTGACTGATCCAAAAAAATGTGATATATGTTTGAATAGTGTGGAAATCAAATCAATATGAAGAATTGGTTCGATAACCAAGCACTAAAGACCGATCAGCAAGAAAACAAGCAATAAAACGGCCTCAAGTAGACCAAACAAATGGTTGTGGATGAATCTTGGATGGATAAGTAACCCAAGCAAACGACTTCTCAACGAAACCTTTAATAGAGCTAGGTCACAAGGTCTGAAAACACAAGACTCACTCAATGAAACCAAAGAGAAACAAGCCTTAACCAAAAGTAGTCAAAACAAGTTGATGAGAGGCAAGAAATAACAAGGGACAAGCAGTATTGGCAAACTTAGGAGGAAAAGCTGTAAAAAACAACTTGTACAGGAATCGTCGCAGGTCTAAAACTAGAAATTTGAGACAAAAATTGAATCGTTGCAAGAACAGAGACAGCAACTAGGCAACGTTGTCATAGGTGTAAACCTATCTTCTATGACGGTCTGATTTTAGGAATCGTCGCAATTGTACGATATGTTATCTACGACGTGCAATTTTGCTAAAGAGGACAGGTGTGACGTCGTCGTAGCTATTAAGCTATCTTCAATGATGATCTTGATTTAAGGAAATAGACAAGTAAAAACACATGAAAGACACCAAATTGATCTTCCAACCAGTGGGAGGGATTCCCAGATTGACCCAAGTAACCCAAGAACTAAAGACTCAACCCCAAAAATCAAGAGACACTCTATCAAAAACAAACCAAGAGCAAACATGAAGAAAACATATAAAGAAATCCCTAGCAGAGTCGCCAAATTGTGAAGCAAGAAATGTTCCCTCAGTTGACAGAGGCAACCCCTCTAGCCCTAGATTGGGTCTAGTCACATCAAAACAAAACAACAATAAATTCCCTTAAACAATCATCATCGAAAGCCTACCTCAAACTGGTGTTCGATGAAGCTTTCGTTGCCCCACTCCAGCTATTGTTTCCTTCTCCTCAATGAGAAATCAACCTGAAACAACACAAGAGAACAACAGAACACATAACTGATAACAACAATGATCTATTTACTTACAGAGTCAGGGAACTGTAAGCTATCAAGTACATTATACGCAAGACATAGGAAATCATCATTGATTGTATTAAAATAAATCAAAAGCAAAGCTTACAACCAAGCCTTGACGTTGCAAGCCTCCTCGAAGGGTCCATTCAGTATGTTTGTTAAAGCATTCAATCTCAAGAATGGATCTCCCAAATGGATGGAAACTCTCTCTCACTCACAAGCTCTAATATAAGGCTAAGGCAATCCACAACCGATTTCTAAACTATAAGCAATTCACACTGCAAACTCACACCAAAGCTAGCTAATTTTCTTCAATCCAAAAACCAAGAACTAGCTGATCATAGCAATAGGGAGTGTTTTTATAGGAGGAGGAGCCTCCATGAAATGAGGGAGAGGGAGCTTATCCTCAAGGGAGGTTTCTAAAAGGGCATAACTACCATCCCAGAGGAGGAAAGGCGAACTCCTTTGATCCAACAACCAACTCTAGAATCACCCAGAAGCATTATGTTTGAACTAATTCGCCATATCTGGATCATCACAAGTAATAAACTAGGGCTCACCAATGATGGCACAAGGAGAAAGTTTATTCAAAGAAATAGTCACAATAAGTATCTTGAGGATTTGCGCTAAGCCCTAAAATTCGACTGTCGCAGGAAACTAATGTACCCTTGCGACGACGACACGACCTTATAGTTCAACACAAAGGATCATCACAAGAATAATAATGTTTACTTACGATGATGCAAAAACATAGGTAAAAGGGTCAATCTCCAGGATCAGAGAGAATTTGCTTAATATTCTTGAATGAGTGGGAAAATATGGACATGCTTATTTGATGTATGGTGTTAACACCCAGGTTGTTCCCTATGACTCCCAAGGGAATACGGTCGGGGTAACCACTAACCAATCTTTGGATTACTACTTCTAGCCCAGTTGTAATCAGAGAGGGCTCTCTCTTTAAGGTTTGTCTCTGTTCTATGGAAATTTTAGGCTAGTTATGAAGTTAAGGTTTTTAGTTTATGTTTGGTTGGGAGGATGTCTTTCTGAAACTTTAAAGTGTAGCTCTGCAGGTAAAATTAATCCATTGGGCAATGGAGTCTGTGGCTGTTGGTTTTTTGAAAATCCTGAGTTTGATGCAGCTAGAGTTACAGGGCCATTTAGATACTTCATGAAACAAACTTTAAATTGTGATAATGGAGTGCAAATAACCAGTGAAAAGCAGTTAAGAATTTTTCACTAAGCTGGGATGTGAGAAGGGATGTATTCCTCAGGAGCAAACTTGAATTCCTGAAACAATAATCACTGTGATGATATAGTGTGAAAGGGTAGCAATTAAGAATTACACTTTCATTACTATAACTGAAGAAAAGATATTTAAAATAGCTTAGATTGAGTTCAGGGTAATTTGTGATTAAGTCCTGGAACTATTCTTTTTCCTTGCTATTAACCGTTTACACATAGGAAACATGAAAGAGATATGAAAGATAACAAACACATAACAAAGAGTTACAAGAGAAACTTATTGTGTCATGAGATACGCAGGAATCCTGCAACTGTCAGCTAAACACCAGCAAAACATCAAGCAACACAAAGCTTTGGAAATTCCAACATCCTTTATATTACTTCTCTGAGAATTACAGTAAAGAGGAGCAGAATAGATATGAACAATCTCTTACATCCAATGTCCAACCCCTGCTAACAAATGCGAGGGGGAATATATAACAGTCTCATACAAAATATCTCAGGCATTGAGTCATCTGAGAGGTAAAATATCTTCATTGAATCGTACAGAAATTGCAGATAAAAAGTTATTACAATCTTTAATGAAACATTAAAGGCTCTTAACTCCTGTCAAAACAATTTGACCTTTGGAGCTCACGGAGTCGGTTGAGCGCTTTGTTATAACTGCTGAATGACGTGTCTGTGCAGCTCTGTCCTTCTGTAGCTTCTCGGACCTGTCACCTATGACTGCTAGTGCTGCTGTGGTGGCGGAATACTTGTGCTGAGTTGGCTCAGCCTCTTTCTGCATACCTGATGATGTGTCTTTATCTTCCTGTGTATGAAAACTTAAATATTTTCTTCAAAAAGTAATAACATAATTACT
>APFE030288490.1:56586-91826 GCA_000404065.3 Pinus taeda | reverse complement strand
TAAAAAATAAACTTTCCACCCTGTTGAAGAGGGTCTGTCCTGTTGCTGGTCCTGTTTCTGCTGATGTACTAGCTGTCTCTGTAATTTGATTTCCAGCAAAAGTGTTCACTCTCTTGGCATATTTTTCATGTGAGAGCAATCTTCCTGATGTCTCCAGCAAGCTAGGAAGACCCCTGTTTTGCAATGCCATGAACCTGTTCAGGAATTTGTTGATATCTGCTTGCATGTCCTGGGTTCTTCTTTCCAGGGTCTGAACCAGGTTTCTTAATGTTAGGACCCTTTTGATCAGTGAAATGGTCTCAGTCCTGTTGCCAATTCCCATTTTGATGAGCTGGGAGCTTGTCCTGTAGTTTAGCACGTTTATCATTTTAGTGGCAATATCAGGTATATTGCCTAGAGATTCCCTTGCCCGTTGGATCTCTCTGTGTGCTTTCCCAATGAGCGTTATTTGCTCATGGATGGCTTCAATGTACTCCCATTGGTCTGTGATGGACTGGCCAATATTGGCCCACAGGACCCTCTTGAGTTCAGATGTCACCTTGTCCAGTGTGAGCTCTTTTTCTAGCTCAGTTATTCTCTTCTTAAAAGCCTTTACCTCCCTTTCTCTTTCAGCCACATTCTGCTTGGATGTGTCATATTTTTCATTGATTTTTGCCAGAGTGTCTTTGGCTTGATTTAACTCTAACATTTGAGACTCCAAGGCTTGAATTTCATTCCTCATCTTTTGCATGTCAAGGCTTTCAGCCCGCTCTGTTGTTGGTGCTGAGGTGGATGGTGCTGCCTCTTGTATCTGCTGGCTGGGAGGGGCAGTGGTTTGAGGGATTTCCTCAAGATTTATTGTTTTTGGAGGAGGTTGTGAGGTTTGTCCTGCCTCCTTTTGCTATAATGTTGCCTGCAGGGTAGCCTCTGATTCCTGCAGCTTCTCTTGGGTGTGGATGAGCTCTTTATATAATGTCATCAGCATAGCAACTGCATCCTTATCTTGTCTGAGCTAGGCAATCTCTTCTGTTTGAGGATGAAGAGTTGCCGGGATCTTTAACATTTTTCTCAATGCTGCCATATCAACATCCCTCAGTTTCAAAATCTCTTGTACTGCCTTGACATCTTTAGGATCATGTCCAAGCTCTATTATGATTTCCTCCAAAGCTTTGATCCTATTGTCTTTAGATTGAGAGGAAGCCCTTTCAAGCTCAAGCTGTGCAGTGGTGTTATTTAGGCTATTTTGTAGCCTATAGTTCACCAGGGTTTTATCTGCCAAGGTGGCATACACCATCTCACCCGTTTGTTTATGCAATTCAATTTGATCCATTGGGTGGATGTCTTTGGACAGGACCTCCAGGTTTGTCCTGATATAATCTGCAGCTGACTGTGGTTGCTGCACTGCTCGTGTAAAATGGCTCATAATCATTTTACCCTCATGTGCATCATATGCAGACATGAGTCTTTGCTGGTTCGTGGGGGCCATTTTCAATAGATGATTATATAATTGCAGCCTTAAAGGTTCATTTCTGCTTTTGATGTCCTTAAATCGCTGCTTAGTGCTTTTCTCCCCTTCCCTCCTTTGACCTGAGGAGCTAACTTCTCCTCCTGCTACCCTATCTTGCTCTTGTTGGAAGGAGCTGGCTGAGGCCTCCATGCTGGGCAGGCTTGTACCTGACGTCTGCCCCATTGGCATTTCTTCTTCAGAGAAAGGATTTAGCCTTTGCCTCTTCTCCCCTTGGGTTGGTGATGCAGTAAGGGGAGTCTCTCTCTCTATTTTTCTGTTCACGTCCTCCCTTTGAGGGGTTTGGAGGAAAAAAGAGTCAATCCTTGAGTCTTTCCTGGGAGGTGCCATTTGTGTTGGTTGTTGCTGTGTGGCCATTGGCGCCTCTGCTGTCTGTTCCCCTTACCCTGGCTGCTCCTTTTGCTGTTGTTGTACCTGTTGGGGTGGCTGAACCTGTGCCTGCTGTACCTGTTGCTCTTCCATCTCTTTCTCCTTGCCTTTGCTCTGAACTTGGTTTGTAGTTTTGACTGCCTCTTGATGTGCTGTAGAGGATGAGGCAGCTGCTCCTGCTTGAGGCCTTGGCAGAGAGAATACCTGTGAAGGAAGTTCCAAGTCAGCCAATTTCAGAAGATGTCTTCTAGCTCTCTCATTCAGTTCTTCTTGTCTGACCGATTCCTCCAGTGTGCCCCTTTTCCATTTTGGTTGATTGGCATATTTTTCAATGTGGGGCAAACTTACGTGGTCATAACTAGAGAGATTATATTTGAGCCTTCTGAATGATATGGAATGATTGGGGTCATAGGGTTTCCAGAGGAAGCTGGTCTTCAAGCCAAGGCATTCTAGCTTTCTATCAGCTTCTTTCCAGCCTTCCCTTTTGTTGAAAACAAGGTGGCCCAATTGATTTTTCACTTTCAGTTGTGCCTTCTTGCCCTTGCCTGCGAAGTGTACCATATCAGCATTGCCAAATTGCCTGAAGTATTGTAGGGAAAATAGTCTCATGGGCACATACTTGGGCAATCTGTATGGGGGTAACTCACACCCATATATTCTGATTACGGTGTAGTTTTGGTAAAAGTACCAATCCCCAATGCTGTACACTTTGGATAACTTGCAGGGATTCTCTTGCATTCTCATCAGTCAAGTCTTGCGAGGAGGCGGAAGGGCTTAAGAACAAGGACATGGCTGGTGAATGAAAGGGGTCTATAAATTCGTAGTAAGTGTACGGAGAGTATGTTCTGCCAATGAAACACTGAGCGTCCAGTACCCACTACTTGACCTTGATTTGCCTTGTGCATCCGTTCTCTTGACAATGAAGGAGACTTCTCATGTTGATTAATATAGAATCAGGTTGGTAGATGTAAGAGGTGTATCTGAACACCTTCTCCTTGACAGGTTCAAACTTGCTTTCATGCATCTTATCTGATATGTATGTGTGCATAATTCATAATAGATTGGACTTTGCCAGGGGAAACATAGTCATCATCACCAGTACAGTTTCATCAATAAATTCAAACTGATTTGTACCCCAAGATGGAACTGATCATATCTGCAAGATCTACACCCAGTTGATGAGGTAGCCATCAAAAATAGGAGGGTACAACACAGTGTCAGAGTTTTTAATAAACAATTGGTTGAGCTTTGTGATTTGTGCATCTGTCAGCATCTTAGCTCCTTGGTTTATCAAATCCAATAGAGACAAGGGGACCAATTTCTTCTGAGTTTTGAACTGCAGCATCTCTCTAATGGCCTCAGGGGTCATGTAGAATACAATTGAGCGTGAAGGGTCAAGCACAGCTCTTTGAATGGGGTCATAGCAGACAGCACACAGATGAATCAGGTTAGGGAAATGGTTGACCTGAGGGAGCCTGAAAATTGGGAGGAAGGAATCCCAAATGCCTAATATGTCTGTCCCATCCACATGTTTGGTCTTAAGCTCATTCAGCAGGTGGAGGTGGAACTTGCTGTGTGATGAGGAGTCCTCTGAGATTTGGTAGTCCAAGTCTGCCAAATCATGCCACTCCAGCTCTCTCTGAGGGGCATTTAAAGGGGCAACATTGAGGGCCACAGGTGCAACTGGAGTCTCCATGATTACTTGGATTCTATTTTGTATATGGACTGTTGTTTCTTCGACTGAAAAATAGGAAAGAACGCTGCCTGAGTGAAGAGGTGAATTGAGAAATGAAGGGTAAAAGGGTGAGTTTGCAGCAATTTGAAATACTGTTTCAGTCACTTGGGAAGGCAAATTTCTTTCTTTAATAGACCTTCCTCAATAGTTAAATGGAGGTTCTGGGTTTCTGTTCACGACTGCGCGAATGAAAGTGTAGGTTTTCAATGAAAGTTTGGTTCAAACAAGCTCGGCTAGTGAATTTCAACCGCTAAATATCTAAGTGGGAACTGGGTACAAAGAATTCTCTGGTGAATTATACGTTTTCAGTGCTTTTAAGTGAGTTTTCAGTTATTGCAGAAAAAACTAGGCTTTAGAGAAGACTTGCAGGGAGAAATACCTGGTAAAACGATGGGCTGGGTCACCAATGTAGGTGGGTAGGCGCGCCGAAGGTCCTCTGGTTGATTTGAGCAGGTTGGTGCAATTTGGTCGTAAAATGCATGTAGAGGGTACAAGAATAGTTTTTTGCAAAAGTGCAAAAAGAACGCGAAAATTGACAAAATATGGCTTTTTTGGGTCTTTCGCGCCTTTTTTGGATGACATCAGCATGACGTCACCGGGTGGGTCAGGGTCGGATGACGTCAGCATGACGTCATCAGGCGATGTGGCGGCCTATGACTGGTCCACGGGGGCGGTGAGGTGGCAGACAGGTGGAGCAACGGCGGGCGGAGGTTGCGGACGCGGTGATGATGCAGGCAGCGATGCGGCACTGACGCTGGCAGGCAGTTTGCCGGAAAACCGGAAACCACGGTGGTATCATATCGGACCGTTTATGCTACGGAAAGGAATCTGTTAGAGGGGGCTCCGATGCATTTTGGGGGTGACGCGTGGACCCGGCCTGACGTCAGCGTCTGACAGATATCGGACGATATCCTTCAGACGTCGGGGCCGGTCCGATATCCACGTCAACCGTCGGATGGAAAGAGTTTGATCAGACAGTCATCGAGCCAATGATCTGCACGGAGGATACGGCATTGGGCGGGGATTAAAATAATATTTTTCATGGTATTTGCACCCAGTGGGACCCTTAGGGATATTAATGAATTTCATTGGTTTGTAATGTATTTTTACAAAGGTGGATAAAATCCCGAAACTTAGGAAAAAATGGGTTTTTGATGCAATTTCTTTTGCAAAGTCGCATATGCCTCGGAACTTTGGATAAATGGGTTTTTTTATATATAAAGCTCACAAAGGCCTCCAAACTTAGGATAAGGCAAACAAAATGCGTTTTCAGGGTATTTTTGCCTTTTGGGTGGGTTAGAAGGGTGCAAAGGGTTTTTCCAAGGTTTCTTTAGGCAAAGTGAAGGATTGAATGGGCAAATGAGTTCTGGGGGAGACAAGAGGTTAGGGCTGGGTTCTCAAACTGACCAGATGTCAATTTGATTCCCAAGTGGTGAAACATATGGCTATAATGCCAAGGGGGGGGTTATTTATAGAATGCTTAGGATTTATACACCTTGGTGTTATAATAGTAGGGAAAGGGTAACATAGGGAGTTAAATAATAAAAGTTAGAGGTTAATATGGAGGGAGAAGGTGAATGAGGAGTGATATTACTAAGTTTTCTTGAAAACAACTTAGTTTAAAAAGTAGATCAAAATGAAAAGAACTTTGCACAAGAAATGTGGCTTTTAAAGGCAATAAGGACCAACACAAAACCTTGCATTCTTTCATAACCACAACTAGTAAAGGGATGTTAGTAATGAGTGATAGATAAAGGGAAAAGGGAAGTTAGACATGCTCCCTTATGTTGTTTTCCTTGTATTGACCAGCATGATGCAGTTTTTTGAAAAGAACACCACTTCTGCAACCCCATCTACCTACCCAACTACTTGCCTAGCATTTTTTGTTTCTTCTTGGAGGGTGCACTTGGACTTGCAGACCCTTTTATGTGCCCTTCCTTTTCCATTGGCTTTTTCCTTTGATTTCCTATCTAGTACTACCCTTATTTCTTCCAAAGCCCCAGATTAAGCAGTTGGGAACCTTAGTTTCTTTGCCTAGATACTAATCTGCCAAGATTAAACAGTTTGGACAGATTTCTTTCTCTATTCTACAACAGAAAATTGAAACATGGCATGATCCAGATTAGACTGTTGGACCATCCATCAAAATTTAATAGAGATGAAGGCATGTACACACCTTGCCTTTCCTTGGAAATATGGGATCTTTGAATCAGCAAAGCAGAGCATATTTGGCATTTGAGTTTGCCAATCATGAAATATGAAACCTATTGGTATAGGTATCCAACAAGCAGAATGTTGAAATAGAAAATAGAAGAAAGTAGTAATCATAGAATACTCTGATGCTTCCCCGAAAACGATGCCAAAAAGTGGTGAGCACCAGTATTGAAGTAATAATGCTGCAACTCCTAGGCTGCTTACTTTACTCTTATCAACCTGGTAGTTCGTAACAAACTTGGAAGCGTCAGCGTTCTATGCACAAGTACTAGTTCTCACTATAGGTTATCACTTGGTTAACCGACGCAAGGTCACTAGGAGCTCGAGCCAACTTCTACTGACTCTAGAAGAAGCTCTATATGTGATGAAAGGAAAGAAAGATAGATGTTATTCTAACTGCAGAAAGGAGAAAGACTGAAATGTAAAGTAAACGTAGTAAAACCTAATTAACCAACTAATCCTACTTTTGCAGAAAGCACTATGAAAACCATGAAAGGAATTCCATTACCTACTCAAGGAAGTAAACAACATCTACCTAAGATATTTCTGGAAGTAAATAAGCAAAAACATCCTTTTGGATTTTTATGTATTTTTATGTGAATTTGACATGCATATAATTTATTGTGTGTAAATGTGGCAGTGAATAGGTGGTGTTGGAGGGTGGATTTGGGATTTGAGAGGATGTAGGATGGTGTGGATGGGTCCTAGGAGGTCTCCAGTGGCCTTCTAGAGGCTTTTCCCACACTTGGCCTTCAAAAGAAAGCCTACAAGAAAATCTAGAGGAGGACACAGGAAATTTACAAGAGGTCTACAGGAAGATACTAAGAACAGTTTCCATTGTTTGGAGGGTGTGAGAATGGGGGAAAAAGATGGATGAAGGTTGGAATGAGGTTTCAAGGCACCTAAGGTCTACCATGAATCACCGGGAGAGAGGAAGATGATCAGGTTTGCTAAGGAGAGAGGAAGAAGTTCTATGGAAAATGAAGGAAACTAAAGAAGATTTGAAGTGAGGTTTGGGCAACCTGTAGGGCATGGATCAGATGGAGGATGTGATGGTTGATAAGCTGGCCTACTACAAGAAAAGATATATTGCAAAGGAATTGGCAGTCAACCAATAAGATCAAGCAAGAAATAAAATGAGTGCATCTACAAAAATAGTGTTTTGCATCAAAATAGTCTAAACTATGATATATGAAAGGAAATACTGAGAAATGCTGCAAGAAAGGAAAGCATGAAAGAAGACTATTGTGAATAAATAAGTGAGAATGATGAAGAATATCTGAAGCAAAGTAGAACTGGACTGTTAACCTACTAATAGGCTGCAAACACTAGAAGTCTTATGAATGAGGAAAATTTGTGTTTCTGGGGCAGCAAGAGGGTCTTTACCTCAAATCATGGTCCCAAAGGGAGGAAGAGAGGCCAAGGCACTATTTCTAGCCTTTTGAATCTTCTCTTTATCACTGCTTAACTTGTTATAGAAAGAACAAAAGGAAGCAAACTACTGAATCATCAAAAGCAACATATTCTTAACCATAAAAGAAATACATCTAACAGCAGCCTAATGTACAAACTGAAATAAAACATAAAAGTACAAGTAAAGAGGAGCTTGTCTACTTGGATTGGTCCCTAACCAAAGAGCTTCAGCCCTCTGAGGTAACTCAGTGCTTGCTCAAAAAGGATTCCATCTTCATTATCAAAACAATAGCAAGATTACATGAAACTGTCACAAAATAATAAGCTCAAGGTTGGAGAAGAGTTTACATAAGAATAAATCCAACAAAAATCCGACCCTAGTGAGGCCCTAGGCCTCTACACTTATGCAAATGAAGCTACCAATAGCATCCTTAAAATCAGGAAGGCTTGGCTCCCAAAAGTCGAGATAATCATATGCATGATTCAGTTGCTTGTACTCGGAGGTGAATGAAGAGGAATTCGAAGTGTGGAGTAATAAATGAGGGGGATTGCCTCCTATAATTCCTTTCCTTTGTCCACTTTGAGTTATTGCTACCATTTGTCCACTGGACCTCGAAATTCATCAATAATCTGCATTAAACACATGTTAGACCACATGGCATCTTAACTAACTCAACTCACTCCATAAGCATAAATATAATTAGAAAATCATACAATAAGCTAAGAGAATGGTTGATTTGACTAGGTTAGGAGGTAAAATGAGCCCATAAAATTACTGATTTATGAGGCTGATCACCTGTGTGGGTGTTTTAGGTATTGAGAAGTGCAATATTACCTTTATCTTGGTTGGATCGATTCGAATTCCAGTGGTTGAATTTAAATATCCAAGAATATTCCTTCTTCCATTTTCATCTGGAATTTTACTATGCTCAAAGAGACATGTGCTTGTTTACATATTTCAATAATTTTTTCTAGATTTGCCAGCCCTTCTTTGAATGAGTCCCTATATGGAGAAAAATCGTCCATATAATTATCAACACTGTCATCTAGCAGATCAGATAAAATCCCTAGAATTTCCCTTTGGAATATTGTAGGAGCATTATAGAGACGAAATGGGAGGTCCCGCATGCAAAATTTCCCGAAAGGGCACATGAAAGTGGTTTTATCCTGATCCTCGAGAGCTATCTGAATTTGGTTATACCAACTAAATCCATCCAGGAAGGAGAAGAACTTCTGCCCAGCTAAAGTATCTAAGACTTGATCAATGAATGGTAATGAAAAATGGTCTTTTTGTGTTGCCATTTTTAATTCTATATAATCCACACATATTTGCCATTTACCATTTTCTTGGGAACAATCACCAACGGGGAAACCCATTGGCTATCCAAAATGGGGTAAATAAATCCTACATCTAGTAGATTTTGAATTTCTTCCTTGATAATTTTTTTCAGAGTGGGGTTCATTCTCCTTTAGGGTTGTCTTATAGAGAGACAATCCTTTTTGATGTATATATGATGGGTACATAAATTGGCAAGAACCCCTTTCATGTCAGTGTAGTCTCACGTGCACTCTTCTTTTTGTTTTCGGAGAACATCTAGGAGCTACTTTGTCTAGGATTTTGACAGATCTAGATTAATATTTAGGGTCTTCCTAGCTCTATCTCTATAGACACACTATCACGGGACATAGTTGTGGTCAATTCTTTAAATCCATCTATTGTTTCAATATTTTCCTGCATTTCCAATAGTAAGGACTGGTCTTAATTCCTCATCTTTAGGTTCACACTCTTCCCTTGGTAGAGGTTTCTTGTGGCCAGCTGGCTTCACTGATGAGCTAGGTTCTGTAGGAGGGTATAACACAAGGTTTTTAGTAACTTGCCCATTTGAGATAACCATATGCCCAGAACAACACCCAATGTAAGCATCTTCGGTTTCCAACCATGGTCATCCTAGAATCAGGGGATGGCCATTAGCTGGGGATTGTGTTTGTAGCACTAGGAAATCCACAGGGTAATGCCATGAGTCAACTGAGGTTGTAATGTCCTCCAACTTCTGTACCAACTTGACTGTAGATCAATCTGCTAGCTCTAACATAGTAGGAGTATGTTTCAAGTTTCGAAGGCCCCGTGCATGCATAAATTCAACAATAATTACATTTATGGAAGCAACTGTTAACACTCAGGTTGTCCCTAAGCTCCTGAAGGGATACAGCCGAGGTAACCACAAACCAATATTTGTCAAATTGTGGAATTGTAAGGACAGGCGTTTGAGTCAAGGCAGCTTTGATACTCTCAAAAGCCTTCTTGGTTTCAAGAGACCATCTTACCTTGGCATCCTTTTTTAATATGTTGCTTAATAGTCTTATCAGTTCGACTAAATTTGGGATAAATCTTCTTAGAAAATTGATCTTTCCAAGGAATGCTTGCAACTCTTTTATGTTTCTTGGGTATGGAATTTGAAGGATTGCTTGAATTCTTTCAGGATCAATTCTGATATCGTCTTTTGAAATGATGTGGCCTAGCAACTTACCTTCCTCAAGGCCAAACAAGGACTTCTTGGGGTTCAAGGAAATGCCATATTTCCTACATGTCATGAAGATTTGCCTTAAATGTTTGAGGTGCTCTTGATCAGATTTGGAGAAAGGGGTTAAGTCATCAAGGTAAACAACAAGGAAATCATGTATTTCCTTGGCAAATGCAATATCCATTGCCCTTTGAAAAGTGGCACCAGCGTTCTTTAGCCTGAAAGGCATTTTAACATACTTAAATGTTCCCCAGGGTGTGGTGAAGGTTGTCTTTTCTTGGTCATTTGGGTGAACAAGTATTTGATTGAAACCTAAAAATCCATCTAGTAAAGAGATTCTAGATGACCCCACTACTCTTTGTAGGATGTGGTCCATTTTAGGCAAAGGATAGTGGTCTTTTAAAGAGACCTAGTTTAAGCTTCTTAGTTGTACACACAGTCTGATCTGACCTGATTTTTTCCTTGTGGGAACTAGATTGGATACCCATTCAGAAAATATGATGGGTGCTATAATACTTGCTTCAAACATTTTCATCACTTCCTTTTCAATGAGGGGAAGAAGCATAGGGTTTATTCTTCTAAGTTTCTGCTTGAATGGTTTTTGATTTGGTTTTAAGGGGATGGTATGTTGAATCACTAAGGTGTCATAGGACTTCAAGTCCTCATAACTCCAAGAAAATACATCTTGGAACTCTTTGGACAAATCCACATACTTTGGTTTTTGATCAGGTGGCAGAGTTTTGGACAATTTAATCATTTTAGGCTTCTCTGTTGTCCCTATGTTGTGTTCTTCTATAGCAGCATCTAAAGGCTCCATTTTTGGATTTTTGGGTACATCATTGTCATCAAACATGTCTTCTAATGGAGTGAGGCTAGTAGGTAAAAAGTTATTCTTTAGATCAATGAACTCGGCCTATGCTTTCACTGTTTCCTCTAAATGCATTTATTTTAGCTCTTCTATGTTTGCATTGTCAAAAACAGTTGGGTTAAGGATTTGTTTTGCTGTTGTAGCTATTAGCGCCTGCTGATTTTCATTTGTTTGTTGTTGGGAATCATTCATGGCCTCCATGTCAATGTTTAAGTTTGAAAACTCTCCCTCAAAAGTGAGGAAATTGTTAATCTGAGCATCATTTTCAAATATTTGCCAATCTTTAATATTGTTAGGGACAGCAGGCCTATGTTTTATCTCAGCAATAAAATGATGATTTGGCTGAAAGGGAAGCTTGCATGTACTAGCAAAAGTGGCTAGGCTATGTGCATGTATGTTACGGTCTCTAGAAATCTTGGCAAGCTCGGATTCAGTGAAGGAATTGAGTATTTCTGTGGAAGCGGTCCTATAGGCCCTCATTTTATTGCCATTAGTAACAAAGTTACCTTTCATTTGTTGTATGATTAAATCAGATTCACCTAGAATGGACACTTTTGTAGCTCCTAGGACTTTGAGCAGTTTTAGGCCTAAGAGGAGAGCCTCATACTCTTCTATGTTGTTGGTACATCTGAAATTTAGTCTGTAGGCATGGCGCATGATTATCATGTGTATTGTGAATCCATATACCTGCCCCTGCTCCTAACTTGTTAACAGAACCATCAAACTCCAAATACCATGTGATTTCTTGCTTGAGGTTAGTATTAAGAGTTTCAGTCATTTTAAGATTGGACAGATTTAAAATTTATGTTTGGGGAGGTTCTTCTTGTTTACTGGTTGCCTTGATTGTTGTGGCCATTTCATGGGCATGGGCAACCGATTCCTCGTTTGTGCATGTTTCTAGCTATAAATCTAAAGGCTTCTCCTTTGTTGGAGCACTGGTGTTGTCATTAAAAAGAATAAATGAATCCATATTAGAATGGATTGAGTAAATTGGAAAATTTTGGGGATTTTCCTCACTACTTACCACATACTTCATCAGTGTTTCCCTATAGAGTCTCTTTGGTTTCCCAAAGATAGAAATAGTGGCATAAGAGAGGTCAAGTTGGAGGGATCCTTGGAGCTTTGCTCCCCATGATCTTGATAGGAGCATGCCATATTTTGTTGGAATGTCAGCAACTACTACGTCCATTAGGATTGTCTTGATGGGAAATTGGACTAGAGACACAGAAAGGTCTTTGATTAAGCCTAAACACTTGACCTGACTTGAGTCAAAGGAGTATAGATCTTTGTAGGGTCTTGTGACATCAAGGTTTAGCTTTTCCATTATAGCTTTGGGCATAAGATTGTGTGAGGCACCTGAGTCAAAACATAGCATTATGCAAGATTTTGTCATGTATGTGCAAACTGACATAAAAGGGTGGAACAGATCCATATGTTGATTTTCTGTTAACTTCTGGACCAAACAGCAGCTCAGGGGTATCATCTAAAACATTTACATCATCCTTGACCTCTGGCATTTGAAGTGACCTTTGAATTTATTGCCTCTAAACATCATGTTTGGCAAGTTCTGAGAGGGGAATGGATATCTTAAGCTTTCCAATCTCTGCTTCTAAATTAAATGGTTTCTCCAATGGAATCTTTGCGTTAGCAGTAGCAGATTTCTCCTTTTCAAGAGTGTTTTTTGTGTTTTCCTTTTGACTATTTGCGTTATCGTTAATGACACTTTGTTGTATTTCTGTTTTGGGAAGATTCTTAGGATTGCTGTTCAAATTTTCTTTCGAGGAAGAAGGAGGCAGAAGCTGATCAATAGGAGGTTGTATGATTGTGATTGTTATGTCCTCTACAATCACTCGGTGCGGGTTTGGGACAGAAATATCAGCTGGTTTTGTTATGATAACCTTGCTTTTAATCTTGTTGGGTTGTTTGCTCTCTTTTGTTTTGCTAGGTGCAGGGATGTCAATAGTTCTTGTTCTCAGCTTATATTGTTTGTGGACCTCATAAACACCAGAATCATAGCCTTGTTTGGAATCAAAAGACTCTCCAGACTTAGTCTGAAATTGATTTACATCATGGTAGTCTTGATCTTCTTGAGTGAGAAAAATATGTTGCTCATTCTTCGAATCTATCAAGTTCATGTGAGTCTCTTCTATGGGCTCACTAGAAGTGGATGCCTCTGTATATTTTACTTGGAAAGGAGGTCTTATATCATGGTCTGGGTTAGACCTACCAGCATTTGAGTTCTGAGTTTTCCTGAAATTTGGGTTCCTTGTGGCGTTAGGTTGTTGCCTTCCCATGATGATTTCCTCTCAACACTTTCCACTCTATCTCCCAGCCTGTGCATGCCACTGATAATAACATCTAGTTTCTGGTAGTTTCTGGTCTAAGGCTGAGGGTTCTTCCTTAAAGGTAGTTCTTCTCTCGGTTCTAGCTATGTTTCTTTTAGCAATTAGGTTTGCCTCCACACTAACAACAACATTTTGCATCTCTACAAGGCTTCAAGGGGCTCTTTCCCTTAACTGATAAGCCATATCGGTATTCAAACCATCAGGGAATTTGTACAAAGCAAGATTAGGTGGGGGTCTTAAGTTCTATGGTATTGCATTTTAAACATTATTAAACCTTACACAGTAGTCCAAGACAGTCTCTTGAGGGCCTCTTTTTATAGTGCCATATTCAGATAATATGTGCAAGGGGTCTTTCTTTTTCTCCCATCTGTTGATAAATGACTGGTATAAGGCGTCTGGGTCTGTTATGGAATTGGCTGGGAGTGCTCTATACCAGGTCCTGACATCAACTGTCAAACTTTGGATAAAAATTTTCATTCTCACATTATCATCTTCAATCTCATAGCTCTCAAAGTAATCCTGCATTCTATTTGTGTGTTGAAGGGTTGTGCAGGCACTTGTGCCATCAAAATAAGTTATTTTAGTCTGGTAATACTGAGGCATAGCCCCGAGATTAGCATGTCGCTGTAAAGGTGCATATATGTTAGCCATATTAACAGGCATAAGTGGAACAACAGGGATAAGTGGGACAACTGGAAAACCCGGGATAATCGGAGTGGTGGTATGTGTAGTGAATGGAGGTGTGGAAATGGTACTCGAAGAAGAAGATGATGAACAAGGGGAAGTAGGGTTTGAAAGAAATAAAACTTTGACAGGGGTTGAAACAAAGCTTGGCTGAACTGTTTCAGGAATGGTATCAGCAAGATCTTCTTGCTATTCTCGTTTTCTAAGGATCTTAGGAATTATATTGGGATTTTCAAAAACAGCTGGGGGATTTGGGTCTGGATTTGATCTTGTATAATACGAATGCTTTTTGGGAGCCAGCTTCTAGCTTGTTTTTTGGCGACTTTTTCTAACAATATAGGCTGAATGGAAACTTTTTCTTAAAGGTTATATTCTTACTCAGCGAAGCTTTGGATTGGATTTGTGAGTTTTTCTAAGGAGTTCCCCAGTGGAGTCACCATTATGTTAACACTCAAGTTGTCCCTAAGCTCCTGAAGGGATACAGCCGAGGTAACCACAAACCAATCTTTGGACTGCAGGTTCTAGCCCACCTGCAATCTAAGAGGGCTCTCTCTTAATAATTTAGCTTTGTTGATGATGATTTTAGGCTAGTTATTGGGTTCAAGGGGTTTTGTATGTGTTTGGGTGGAAGGAGGTTGCTTTCAAGTAAAGAGGCAATGCATAGAGTGACAAGTTTCAAACCATTGGGCATGGAGTCGTGGAATAAGATTGCTGGTGCATTTTCTTGGTCATAAGAGGAAAGAGGGGCAAGGTAGCTGCTCATGAAACAAACTTGAGGTTAAATGAAGATGGATTGCAAGCTAAGGAATGAGAGGCAACAAAGAATCTCTCAATCAGGTTAGCAGAGGGAAGATAAATGAGCCCTACCTGGGAGCAGCTAAGAATTCCCTGATAACAGTCATTTATATGTGAGATAGAGCAAATATGAGCCATGAGGAATTCATATTTATGCCTAAATCAAGAGGAAAATATTGAGAAGCCACAGAAATTGAGCATAGAGTGCAGGTAAGAAAATTCTAAACCAAACTTTTGTTTTGTGACTTAAGCATATGTGAAATTGAAATAACAGAGGTAAAGAATACTTATTGATCCATAAAACAGCACAAGATTTCCCTCATTCACTCTTTAGAAACATTAACAACACATCAGACAGTCCATTCTCCAAGCTTTCAACAATCTTTGATTATGTAAAACATATCAGATACAGAGCGAGTCTCTCTTGGAGTTCTTTTCAAAACCAAACGACAAACCAACCAACCAACCAACCCTTATTACATCGTTCAGGGCTGTCTATATAGTGAAAATATCTAAGAGTATTTATTACAATTGACCTAAACAGGTCTGCAGAAAAAACATTTTAAACCTAAACCTGTGCTGAAATGAAATGTAAGTAAATATCTATTGAGCTGCGCTGGAGGCAGCTGAATCAAAATGAGTTAATATGGTGTCCTTGGTGGTTCGATACAATGCTTCTGCAATAATTGTGCTTAAAGCATTGGTCCACTGATCTCAGGTGACTTTGATTTGCAGTAACTGTGATTTGAGAGGCTTTAAATGGCTTTTATTGTTTCTTTGACTTGCTTGGGGCTCTTTAATGCTTTATTAGCTTCGAGCACTGAGAAAATCTTCGCTGATACACTTTGCCGCAACATTGATACTCTTTGACATGCAATCTGGCTTCTTTCTGCTTCTGATACTCTTTTAAACTGCTAAATCGCCCTTTTTCTGCCCTTTCGAGGCAAAAACGACTACTGAAAATAAAGATTTCCCATTTTGGCCTATTTCCTGTAGCGATGCGTGATTAGCGCTAATCGCGCATTGAAAACTGCCTCAGATTTTCAATCTGGGCTTCCTAAGCTGTGATTTTTCCTTCGCGCGCTTTTTCGGCAGGTGACATCAGCATGATGTCAACGGTATGGAAGATGATGTCAGCATGATGCCAACAGTGGGTCCCAGTATGAAGGTGATGTCAGCAGGGTGACATGGCAGTACGGTAGGGTGGTGACGTGGCAGGACATGGTGGCAGGAGGCTGACGCAGGCTGATGACGCGGCAGGGTGATGTGGCGGGGTGATGTTATTCAGGGGAAAGCGGTACCTGTATCTGGTGTACCGCTTTTGTGCACAAGTGGTATTTGGGGAGGGGCCTCCGCCACAGCCGGGAGGGTGACGCATGGCGGGAATATGACAGGAAAGCCGCCCGTCTCCCGGACACTAACCCATGAAATATCGAGGTGGGAAAAAACCCGCCCACCGTAGATCTCGGGCGCGGCAGATCTAACGGTTGGGGGGACAGATGAGGCAGTGGAGGGACAAGGACGGGGCTCGCGCACCATTATTTAATTTTTTAATTCGCTTGGGGAGGGGAACTTTAGAAAAGTGGGTTTTGGGGTTAAATATTTAAATGTGGGACTTTGGGATAGGGGCGGAACATGGGTTTTGAAGGAAGGAGTCCAAAAGCATTATAAGGGGCTTTGATGCCTTAGAAAGGTGGAATCAAGGCCTAAAAGAGGGATTTCATGCATAGGAATGAGTCCTAATGCATTGGAAGATGTTTAGAAAGGCAAGATGAGGGCTCTTGCTAAATTTCAGGCAAACTTAGCAATTCCCAAGTATACTTATGGTTATTTTTCAACCAGGGGGAGGGGATAAGTATATGGGGGAGTTATTAACATAGTTTTAGTAGGGGAAGGGGAGATAGATAGGGAGTTACATATTAGAGTTAGTAGTTAATATGAATTGTGACAAGAAAGCGCTAAGTGTATAACTCTTAGGCTATAAAGGAGAAATAGGACTTATAGAGGAATTATGAACATTCCTTGAGTAAAGCAGGCCTTTACCAAGGTAATTGATATGAAAATGATGAGACTAAGAGATATCAAGCAGATCTTGACCTCTTCAGGGAAATTAGTGAGTGATTTAGGGAATAAGGAACAAGGGGGAAGTTATTCATGCCTCGCTTGAGCTCCTCCACATGAAAACTGCCTGATAATTGCGACCTATATAGATATGACACTTGAAAACATGAAATTGATCACAAATCAACACTCTGCAACCTCAAAACTACCGACTCAGCCTACTTATCTAGCATTCTTTCTTCTTTTGGTTTGGGTGCACTTGAACTAGCAAACCCAACTTTTCAACTTTTCTTTTACTGTCCTCCTATCTACACATACACTTATTTCATCCAGGGCCTCAGATTACGCTGTTGAGCACCCTTGCTTCTCTACCTGTCTAAGAATCTGCCAAGATTAAGCTGTTTGGACAGATGATTATTCTCTATATTCTACAACAGGAAACTGAAACCTAGGGAGACCAAGATTAAACTGTTTGGACCTCCATTTAACTGAAAATTCTTCAAAAATGGAATAGCACATCAGAATTGGAATACAACAGTGACATTTAGGCTAGCACACTCTCATGGCATCCTTCTTGGGCCTCTATAGAAAATATGGAACATTGCAGCATGCAAAGTATGACATATTTGGCATGTAAAAATGTCAATCATGAAAGATGAGTAACCTGCTGCAGCAGGAGGCTAACAACAACCAAATCCACCAACACATTTGGAATTTCTACTCCATTAATTTTCACAGTTAGAATTGGGTTCTTGGGATCCCCATATTTCACAGGCATATCTTTTCCCATCATAAAATTTGATAGCTTTCCCATCACATGAATGGTGAGTGGGTCCCTTGATTTCTTTCTAGGCTTTTTAGCAAAATATTCTCTGAGCATTTTTGTATATATAGGCACATCCTGTTGGAAATAATACTTAGAACATGGGGTGAATCAATAAGTCAAACAATTTTTCATTTCCATAATCAGATTCATATACGCTACTTCAGTTAATGGAACTCGCGTGTATACACAACTGTGTTTAAGGGAACTAGCGTATATCCTGCAAACTTATCATTCAGTTAATTCATCATATGTTGATCTTTAATCAATGCATGAAAACCACATAAATAGTAACCAGGTGCAATAAAAGCAGAACAAACAATCACACACATGAACAAAAGGTATAAGGTGGAAACCCAATGTGGGTGAAAACCGCGTGTTGCAATCGTCTCTATCTTCTTTTAATAATAAGAAACTTCCTTTTACAATTTTTGTACTATTTCAGATTTATACCAGTACACAAGCTTTTACCTACAAAAGGATACAACCTTCTCTTTTTCTCCAGCTTCTTCTGGAAGGGAGCTACTACCCCCTAGCTCTTGTACTATTTGATATGCTTACTAATATGTAGGTGCCAGCCTACAGAAGGCTACAACCTTCTCTTTTCTTCCAGGGAACAAGTTTCATAAATTTTCAGACTGAATCCATCAATAACATCATTCAATCATCAAGTATATCTTCATCAACCAATCTCCTTTGCACCAATCACAGCTGAATTAATCTATCACTTTGACAACCCTTCAATATGATCCTTCAAAATGTTGTAACCAGAACCCAAAACAAAACCCAAAACACTGCAACACCATATAGAAGCATCTAAAACATATTTTATAAGGTATACACTACTTTCATGTGTCGAACCTGCATGCATATACTCTTTTCTCAAGGCGAACCTACGTATAGATTTTCAAATCAAATTTAAGATGTATACATTTTTTTGATATGAAGAACAAGTGTGTATACACGAATTTTCTAAAGTGAACCTGTGTCTAGATCTGTAAATGATGATTTAAACATTACAACAATTCTGGACTTTAGTTATACCTAGATCATCATATTTACAAATTACAACATGCACCAGTTATTCAGATAAATGATAAAACCACATAAAGATACTTCACTTCAAGCCTTAAGATCTTGACCCATCATTAGATCTTATCCTTCACCAAGCACTGAGGTTCATCCTTGGTTCAGATCTAGCTATGGACCATAACCCAATAACCTATACACTAGATCTTGCTCTTCATCAGATATTCAATACTAGAGTATCTTGGCCTAAAGATCTTCCCCTCCTTTTATAGTCTTAGTACTTACTCAATACCATGGACCAAAAGCACCTAGGACCAATACCTTGGACCCAATACCTGGGCTCAATACCTTGGACTAGATACCTTGGACCAATACCATGGATCAAAATACCATGGACCAAATACCTTGGACCAAAACTTAGTTTTCCAAGATATACAAGCCTTGCATTCTGTGAAAGTGCATGTGTACGTATACGCGACTTGTATATAGTGAACCCACATGTATACATGGCTTGGCCAGCGGTGAACCTACGTATACCTCTCTTTCTTCATTTTGATCTGAACTTTGTGTTGTTACCCTGCTGAACTGTGATCTCTCATCTGAGTGAGTTGCCATCAAGGAAAACACTTGTGTCATAATGCCAACAATCTCCCCCTTTGGACTTGATGGCAACCCCAATTCACTCTCCCCCTTTGTCATCAAGGGCAAAGGTTTGTGTTCCCCCTGAGTACATGTTGAATTCTCTGATATGCTGAAGAGTGTTGACTGAGCTCCATGATCTAGTCCATGCTCCCCCTGAATATAAGAAAGGTTTGCAAAAAGAAGTTCTAAAAGAAGAACATGACTCTATACATACATCATAAATGACCTTCCTATCAGCAATGACTTATACATACATCCATCTCCAAACCAAGTGGGGATATACCAATTGTTTATACATGTCAAAACAAGAAGAATTATATCATCCATCCCATGCATAGTGGGCTAACAAATTAGGTAGTTTCATGATCTTTTCATTAAAAAATATACATGAAATATATAATAGAGACCAAATATCTTAAACAAGACCATGATAGTCATCAGCAAGCAACGTCTATCATTCAGCATCCAATCCAGCGACCATGTTCTCCCCCTGAACCTGTTCGACCTGAATCAAAAGCAACTGTGTGAATCTGTGCCAAGATCTTCCAAGATAATGCCCACAATGCATTATTAGAAGTATATGATCCCCCTGAACCTGTGCCAGATGATCATTGTCAGATCTGATCATTTCATATAATAGAAGAGTTATCAATGCATCATTATCAATCAGATATACATCAAGTTATCAACAACTTATGAGAGCCAACATATTTCCACATGTCATCCATACATTGTAACCATCATCAAGCAGAGTTGATAATCCACTGAACCATATTAGACCCTTTTCTTCCTGAATCTGGCCCACTACTTTTCTTCGAACTAACATATATGCAACTGTATCCACAAGAACCTATGTATGTACATGACTGCACTTCATGAAACTCCCGTATAACCACCTTTCTATGAAACAGATAGGATTTGACAGTAGGATGATGCATCAACTACTCCCAACTTCTGTCTGAGATATTCAAATGTCTCTCTAGGCAGTGGTTTGATGAATATATAGCCAACTTGTTCTTTGGAGGGAACATACTCCAATTTGACCTTTTGTTCAAGCACTTGTTTTCATAGAAAATGATATTTGATGGGTATGTGCTTGGTCTTGGAATGCATGGCTAGATTCTTTGAAATATTGATGGCACTTGTATTATCACATAGAATGAAGATGGGCGGAGTACATGTGATCTGAATGTCTTGCAATGTTTTCATCATCCGAAGGAGTTGTGTGCAGCAAGATGCAACAACTACATATTCTGCTTTAGCTGTAGATAATGTAATTGAAATTTGTTTCTTACTGAACCAAGACACTAATCTGGAACCCATATAGAATGCACCACCACTAGTGATTTTTTTCATCAACGCTTCCTTCCCAATATGCATTTGTATATGCATGAAGTGTAAGATCTGTATCTCAAGGATACCATAAACCAAAATTTTGTGTTCCTTGAAGATATTTGAAAATCCTTTTAACTGCATGAAGGTTTGATTCCTTTGGATTTGCTTGGAATCTTCCAACTATTCCTACTGTATGCATGATGTCTAGTCAGGTACCTGTTAGATAAAGCATACTGCCGATCATAGATCTGTAAGTTGGTTGATGTACTACTACTGATTCATGATTTGAGCTGAGACTGCAAACTATTACCATTGTGGTACATACTAGTTTAGAATATTCCATGTCGTATTTTTTCAAGATTTGTTTGAGATATTTGGTTTGTGATGGAAAAATACCATCTTTATTTTGTTAAACTTGTAGACCAAGAAAATATGTAAGCTCACCAAGCAGGGACATTTCAAATTCTTGCTGCATTACCAAAGAAAAATTCTAACTCATGGCTTCTTCGTTGCTACCAAAAATGATGTCATCAACATATACAACAAGTATGAGCAATTTATTATATTCAATCTTTGTATATAGATTGCTATTAGCTGATCCCTTTGAAAAACCTTGTTGATGGAGATATTTGTCAAGATGGTAATACCAGGCCCTAAGAGCTTGTTTTAGACCATAGAGAGCCTTTCTGAGTCTACATATAGGTTTTGCATCATTTCCAAGAATGAATCCATATGGCTGCTCAATATAGACTTCTTCTTCTAAGTCTCCATTAAGAAAGGCAGATTTTACATCCATTTGGTATACTTTGAATTTCTGAAAAATAGAAAGAGAAAGGAACATTCTTATGGCTTCAAGTCCAGCAACAAGTGCAAAATTTTCTTCAAAATCTATACCTTTTTGTTCAGCATATCATTTACAAACAAGTCTAGCCTTGTTTCTAATTACTTCTCCAAGCTTGTTTTTGAATATCCATTTAGTTCTTATGATATTCTTATCATGAGGTCTAGGAACTAATTCGCAAGTATTATTCTTTTCAATTTTCTCAAGTTCTTCATTCATGGCTTTGACCCAACATTCATCTTTACATGCTTCATTTATATTTTGAGGTTCGATGGAGGATAGCAATGCCAGATAGCTTGAAGCTTCTATAATAGTTCTTCTTGTTTGCACACCTGCCTCTTTTTGTCCCAAAATTTGAGTCCGTGGATGATTTTTCTGAACATACCTGGATGGAGTCTTTTCTTCTACTGTCATCTCTTCTTCTGGTGCTTCGTTGGTTTCTTCTTTAGAATTATTTTGATTTGATGTGGGAGGATAATCCTCCACCTCTTCATAATATTCAGCTTTATTTGTTTTGGAGTTTTGCATGCTTCATCAACCACAACATCAATACTTTCAATAATTTTCCCAAGTCTTTTATTATAACATTTATATCGTTTACTTCAGGAAGAGTAACCAAGGAGAATACCTTCATCTACTCTGGGTTCAAGCTTACCAAGTTTTTCATCAGTCCTTTTGATGTAACATTTTCTTCCAAAAACGTTGAAGTATTTTATAGTAGGGGTCTTACCATACCAAAGTTCATGTGGAGTTTGAGCGTTGTTTACCCGAACATTTGCTTGGTTGAGAATAGTGATGGCAGTGAATGCAGCTTCACCCCAGAAGGTTGCAGGGGTTCCAGACTCATCTAGCATAACATAAGCCATTTGTTAAATAGTTTTGTTCATCCTTTCTACCACTCCATTTTGCTGAGGAGTCCTTGCGGTGGAGAATTGCATTTTTATTCCATGTTCTTCACAATAGTCAAAGAATTCATCCGAGGTAAATTCCCATCCTTGATTAGATCTGAGGCATTTGATTTTGTGATCTGATTCATTTTCAACCAAATCTTTGAAGGCTTTGAACTTTTCAAATGCTTCATCTTTATGCTTTAGAAGTCTTATCCAACACATTCTGGAAAAATCATGAATGAAGAATATAAAGTATTCTTCTCCACAAGGTGACTTTTTCCTTGATGGTCCACATAAATTAGTATGAATAAGTTCAAGAGGCTTACTAGCTGATCCTTCCTTTTCAGGGAAGTGTGATCTAGTTTGCTTACCAAATTGACATGATTTGCATGTTGTATTTTCTGGAATTTTGATATCAGGAAGATCATGAACAACTTGGAATTTGAATTCTTTTCTTATTTGAGAGAAGCTTAGATGCCCCAATCTTCTGTTCCATAGCCAGTGTTCATCATTTTTACTTAGATAGCATTTTTGTTGTCCTCCCTTGAGTATGTGTAAGTTGTTTGGAGTTCTTATACCTTTGATCATGGTTTCTTCTCTATCAAGCTCATGAACAACACATCCATTTAATCGAAATACTCCTTCATTTCCTTGATCAAAAATTTGATTGACACTCAATAGGTTATGCTTTAGACCATCAACATACATAAATTTCCCATCTTTAACTTTTTCTTTTAAGAGAATAGAGCCTTTACCTTTTATGACAATAAGATTTTCATTTCCAAATGAGACCTTCTTTTCCTTTTCTAAGGCATTATATCAATGAAGTTTTTCTTTGTCACCCGTCATTTGTTTTGAGCATCCACTATCAATGTACCACTAATTTTCTTGTCCTTCTGTATACAAGGCTATACCACATATTTCTATTTGCAGTTCTTTCTTTTTCCATATTTTGGGACTTAATGAGGTTTTCTCCTTCTAAGATGTTTGCCAAAATTTACTACTGCATTCAGATTCTTCATGACCGAAGTTGTTGCAGATAGAGCATTCTATTTCATTTTCAAGAAGAGAAAAGTTATTGTAGGATCTTTTCATGATCCCTGTCACATTCCTTTAATTTCGTGCTTCTCTAGTCATAATGGTCTTGTAAGCAACACATTGAGCAGCTTTGTGTCCAAAGTTATGACATGAAAAACATTGGCCATTAAATAAGTTCCTGCAATTATAGAATCTACTGACCTGGTGATTGTAGTTTCTATTGATATTCATTCTTGAAGCAGATTGAGTATGATTTACCTGAGATTGGTTGTAGCTTCTATTCATCCTTGAAGTAAATTGAGCCTGATTTACTTGGTGATCTTCTTTATGCCTTTGATTGTCAAAATGTTCATTGCTCTTTACTGCATCAAGATAGATTTTAGTGGAGGTTGATAGCTTCTATGCTTGAAATGCTTCTTTAGTATATCCAAGACCTGTCTTTACCAGAGGAGAACGCTACACTTTAATAATTTCATTGAAGGTTTATGATCCTTTAGCAAATCTAAGATTGAGAGCTTTTGTTTTCTCAATATCCTTTCTTAGACCCACAATTTCACGTTCTAGTTTTTCATTGTGTTTTTCTGTTTTAGCAAGTTGGAATGTCAAAGTATCTATAATCATATTCTTTTTTTCTAAAAAGATTTTGAGTTTAGAGATTTCTTCATAAAGGTCATCTTCACTTAAAGCATCCAAAAAATCATCATCTTCAAAAGCCATCAGAAGTCTATAGTCATTGCTATTTTCATCTTCATCACTAATTGATAAACCATTGCTATCTTCACGCATATAGTAACTCTTCTTAATTACACTTTGTTTCCTATTCCATTTTGTAGATTCCTTACATTTACCATACTTATCTTTATGAGGGCATTTGGAAACATAATGACCGACTCTTCCACAAGAAAAATATTTGAAGGGTAGTTTACCTCTAAATCTTTCGGAACCCCGTTGAAGGTTCTTGTCAAAGTTTGCTTCTTCTTCTCCTTCTGAAATATGTCCTAATTCACTGAGTTCTTATTTTCCTAAAGCTTTAAATGTGATTTATCTCATATCTGATGGACCTCCTTTTCAGTTAATATTCCATGCAACCGTGTCATAGTAATAGTCTGAAGATCCTGCTTTTCTTCTATGGCAGATACTTTTGATTCAAACTTAGCAGACAAGGATCTTAAAACCTTTTCAGCTAAAGTAACTTCCTTTATCTCTTCAGCCAAATTCTTCATACAATTAACAATCTCATATATATGTAAGAAGTAACTAGCTATACTTTCATCATTCTGAATTTTGAGAATTTCATATTGAATTCTGAGATTTTGCAGTTTTGCACGTTTTACCTAAGAGTCTCCTTCATAGCTTAGAATGATTTTGTCCCATACTTCTTTGGTGGATTTGAGTTGCATAACTTTGACAAATTCTAATTGTGATAGACTTCCCAATAATTTATTGACAGCTTTGGCATTGGTTTCATATTTCTTTTTACCTACTGCATCTGTAGGAATTGCTAATGGAAATGTATATCCTCCTTCCACGATTTCCCAGATATCTGCTCCAAGAGATTGAAGATAGACTGTGGTTCTTACCTTCCAATAAATGAAGTTGCTTCCATCAAAGATTGGTGGTCTGATGGATCCCTCTCTTTCTTGATTACTCATGATGATGGATCTTCTTTCAAGTGATCAAGCTTCTTCTGAAGGACCTGCTCTGATACCAATTGTTGGAAATAATACTGAGAGGGGGGGGTTGAATCAATAAGTCAAACATTTTTTCATTTCCATAATCAGATTCATATACACTACTTCAGTTAATGGAACTTGAGTGTATATGCAACTGTGTTTAAGGAATCTAGCATATATCCTGCAAACTTATGATTCGGTTAATTCATCAAATCTTGATCTTTAATTAGTGCATCAGAACCACATAAACAGTAAGCAGGTGCAGTAAAAATAGAACAAACATCACACACATGAACACAATATATAAGGTGGAAACCCAATGTGGGTGAAAACCACTTGCTGCAATCATCTTTATCTTCTTTTAATAATAAGAAACTTATTTTTACAATTTTGTATTGGTGTAGTCTTATACCAATACACAGGCTTCTACCTGCAGAAGGCTACAACCTTCTCTCATTCTCTAGCTTCTTCTGGAAGGGACTACTACCCCATAGCTCTTGTACTAGCTGATATGTTTACTAGTATGTAGGTGCCGACCTATAGAAGGCTACAACCTTATCTTTTCTTCCAGGGACCATGTTTCATAAATTTTCAGACTAAATCCATCATTAACATCATTCAGTCATCAAATATATCTGCACCAACCAATCTTGTTTGCACCAATCACAACTGAATTAATCAGTCACTTTTTCAACCCTTCAATCTGATCTTTCAGAATGTTGTAACCAGAATATAGTAACCAGAACCCAAGCTAGAACCCAGAACACTGTAACAACAAACAAAAGTAGCTAAAACATATTTTATAAGGTATACACTACTTTCATGTGTCGAACCTGCGTGCATATGCTCTTTTCTGAAGGCAAACCTACGTACATATCTGCAAATCAAATTTAATATGTATACACTATTTTGATATGGAGAACAAGCGTGTATACGTGCCTTTTCTAAAGTGAACCTGCATATAGATTTGTAAATGATGATTTAAACATTACAACAATTCCAGACTTCAGTTATACCTAGATCATCATACCTACAGACTACAACATGGGCCAGTTATTCAGATAAATGATCAAACCACATAAATATACTTCACTTCAAGCCTTAAGATCTTGACCCGTCATTAGATCTTATCCTTCATCAAGCACTAAGGTTCATCCTTGGGTCAAATACAGCTATGCATCATAACCTAATAAATTGTACACTAGATCTTGCTCTTCATCAGATATTCAATACTTGAGTATCTTGGCCTAATGATCTTCCCCTCCTTTTATAGGCCTTACTCAATACCATGGACCAAAACCACTTAGGACCAGTATCTTGGACCCAGTACCTGGGGTCAATACCTCGGACTAGATACCTTGGACCAATACCATGGATCAAAATACCATGGACCAAATACCTTGGACCAAAACTTAGTTTTCCAAGAAATACGCGCCTTGCATTCTGTGAAAGTGTGTGTGTGTACGTACATGCGACTTGTATATAGTGAACCCGCATGTATACACAACTTGGCCAATGGGGAACCTATGTATACCTCTCTTTCTCATTTTGATCTAAACTTTGTTTTTTTAACCTGCTGAACTATGATCTGTCATCTGACTGAGTTGCCATCAAGGACAACACCTATGTCATAATGCCAACACGTCCCTCATAGCTTGTAAGAAGGGGATCTTGACAAACATAGTTTGTAACTCCCATAACAAGTCAAACTCAGCTTGAGGGAACTATTTACTCAAGACCAATCTTTCTGGATAAGGAAGGTGAGCTCCGTGTTCTTGGGTAATTAGTAGTTGAGGAGATATATGATTTTTAATAACTTGGTTTGATTCCTCTTCAATTGGTTTTTTCACCTCACTTCCAACTTGTTCAATAATAACAAGTGAGGGTTGAGCATATACTACTTGCCTGGATCTCAAATTCATCTCATAAAGTTTTGTGGTGGAGATGTTATATGAAGGTAGGTTGAGGGTGTCATTTTGTTGAGCCCCTTTATTGTTAGGATTTGGATTAGGTTGGATAGGAAGTTGAGGACGAATGGGTTGATTACCAGGAGGCAAATTAGAGGGAAAATAAAGTTGTTGTTGTGGTATTGACTAGGGAAACTACCCAAGAGGAGAGGGTCCATGCCAGTTCAAATTCCATGAAGAATTCAAACTAGTTTTAGGAACCTATTGCTGCCAAGATGGAAATTGATATTGTGGCCACATAGGTGGATAATGTGTAGACTGAGGACCCATATTAAAATTATTGAAATACTGTGATGGATCCAAAAACATACCTTGATTTACATTTTGTGGCCGAGTTTGTGATGGATTTTTGGATCCCATAAAATATATTTGATCCATCTCTTCACTTGTCCATTGAAAAACTGCTTTCAATCCTAGCAAGGAGGGACATGAACTGGTTGCATGACTCAGCTCGTAGATTGCACATTCTTCTATGGGGTTCAATGGACATTCACTCTGTGGATGCTTTTTTCTGCATTTCGGGTAAAATATAGCCATAATCCTTTCCAATTCCATCTATTTATGTTTTACTTGTAATGTATCCATCTGTGCAGGCAAGGTACTCAAGATACCAGTCCTGAAGATATATAGTAGATTTCCAATTTTTGCCTTCATGACACCCCCACTAGATACTTTTGTTGACCGAATTCCCTATTTATTCCATGCAACTCCCCTCGAGAATTGAATGCATAGCTCACAGATGGTATCGAAGTCCTCTTTTGATATTTTTCCCTTTCCTACTATGTTTAACAGATCCAAAGAGTCTTCTCGAAAGGCTCGTAGAAGGATCATTTTCAAAATGTCCTTATCCAAGGTAGAATGACCTGATCTCTATAATGTGTATTTAAAACATTCCACACAATCCTCCTTGTTCTCATCTTCTTTATACATGAACTTGAAAAGTTCTTCCTTAATATCCCGAGATTTGTAGTAGTCTTGATACTTCTCCAGAAAAGAGGTTTTCATACCATCCCATGTGGATATAGTCTTTCCTCCTAGACCCATAAACCATTGCAGGGCTATCCTTTTTAATGTAGCAGGGAAGATTTTTAGTTTCTGAGCATTGCTTATGTAATCATATCCTTGAAACACAATATCAAATTCAAACAGGAATGTGTCGGGATCTTCAGAAGCTAGCCCATGAAAGCTTGGTAAAGTTGGCAAAGGAATGGGCTTCATTGGTGCACTAGTCCCAATATCCTCAATTGGGAAGTCAATAGTAGAGGTTGTGGGTGCCTTGAATACCTTCCAATAATCACTACTTATTTCAGTAGGTTCTGCAGGTAATGATGGAGGGGAGCTTATCACATAAGTTTGAGTTGCTTTAACAACACTCCCTTTATCCCTTGCTGACATGAATACCCCTACAACTTCTTCCTCCCTATCACAATGACTTGATTTTTCAGAACTGTTCTCTACAACTTCTTCCCTCCTACTGGAATGGGCTAGTCCCTCAGATCTTTTGATCGAAACTTCTTCTTCCTCTATTACCAGCAGTGGTACTCCTTCGTCAGGTACACTGCTACATACCTCTTTTGCTGCTGGAAGGGTTTGCTGCATGAATCAATAGGGAGTATGGTAGATAGCACTAGTTGTTCTACAGATTGTCCCTCAATTTTTGATCGAGTACCTGGCCTTACAACAACACAAGAAGATGCCTCTAATTTAGCTTTTGCAATGATTTGCTGGATATAAGTATTCCTTCTCGAATCCTTTCCTCCCTTATTTGAGGATCTTCATCTATCCCTTTTATTCGAATCTTTGTTCATGCAAGGTGGTTTGAGGAAAATGTCTAAATTAAGCCACTATTCCGAGGACCTAGAGTAGGGTGTCAAAAGACCATTCCTTCCTGAGGACGAGAGATTGATTTAAAAGGAAAGTGACTAAAAAGAAATCTAGGGTTCAGGACCTAGAGTAGGGTGTCAAAAGACCATTCCCTCCCTAGAACAAGAAACTGATCAAGAAAAGAACACAGATACAAGTAAATCTAAAGCATAGGACCCAAAGCAGGGCATCAAAGGACCATTCCCTCCCTAGGACAAGAGATCGGGTTTTATCAATGCAAAAAAATTAGAACAGTTAACAAAGGTAAGCAAATCAGCCCAAAAACAATGAAAGCAACAAAAACCAAAATACTACACTCAGGACTTAGATCAGGGTAGCACTTCCCTCCCTAAGATGAGAGATTGATCCTCTAGTAAATACAGATCATGTCTTGCACCTTGTTAGCCTTCCCTGGAAACGAAGCCAAAATGCTGGGGTCCGAGTGTGAATAAAATATTCAACCCTTTCCTACATTAATTCATCAATCCAGGTGCATACAATTTTCAAGGTAACACACAAAGTATATGTAGGGAAAGGTTATAATCTCACATCAACCAAGGATTAGTGACTAAGAAATTAAAGCAGTGGTGTAACAATTATGGAAAATAAATTGCAGAACTTAAAAGGCATTCACAACAATCAATAGAGATCTGTAACAAAAATAAGACTAAACACACAAAGAGTAAAACAACATACACAAAAGAAATACATAGCACCTAATCAGAAGAGCAGGCCCAGCTCTCTGATCACGCTGTGTTAATTTATAGCGAAGGAAAGAACAACAAAACTGCTTGTATTATATTAATCTGTAAAAGAGTTGTTACAATACATATCTCTGTGCAGCTAACCCTTCACACATGAATAAAACCATTTTTCTACAATGCATGGGTAATAACATATTCCCCAAAACCTGGCAACTAAAAGTCCAAAATATACAACAGTTCAGAACAACAACTAGGTGTCGAGAGAGTGAGAATAGAAATGATCCAAAATAAGCTTGAAAATAGTTGCGAGTTGGTTATGTTATCATGGCATTTCCGAATAGTTGTTGTGAATCCCGGAACTACTACTACATGCTGTGAAAGTGATATCTATTCACCAGAATCTACAGAAATAACAAGTTTTAGTAGTCCGCATAGGTAAAACCCTCATGACTTTATTTCATCAATTAAACATCCCAAGAGACATAAGAAAGAAGGGTTACCTCATGAGTTTATCTAATAAATGCATATCAATTGGTGCAAAAATGATGGAAGGATGGGTAAAAGGGTAAGGAAAAGATAAGTAGATTTGGTGCCCAACACTACCCATCCATAAACAAGTGTACAATAGAATCACCCCTAGGTTTTCTAAAGAGGTCGAGATAGATATTTTTCCAATAGATAGATGGTTTGGGGAAGAAACCTTTACCTACATTAGAGTATTCAAGAGCATCACTTCACCACATGTTCTTCCATATTACGTCCTGGGAAAATTAATAGCCAAAGAAATAGCCTACCAAAAAATATGGCAAGGTCGATTAAGCAGAGGACTACAAGAGAAAAACAAGGCCATTTGGCCTACATTCCCATTACAATGTGGTGCATTTGTGCTACATGATTTTGAAAATTCATGCAAAGAAGCAGAGATTATTAAATCTCTTAAATTACCTACACTTCTGGGAAGGCAGTATGACCCAAATGACACTGTTAAGAATTTTACTACTATGGTAAAAGTAAAGTCGTTCACCCACAAAGGGGACACCTTTGATGACCTCTTCCTACGGTCTTAAACGTATTCGCAAGTGTTGCATTTTGCATTGGAATGTTTGACCCCAAATGATCTTAGGGCTTTCCATGTATATAGGGAAAAAATATTATTGAAGGTCCCATTAGGCCTATTGCAGAGAGAATCAATAAGGAAGCGAAATCCTAGTGTAAGCTTGGACGATAGCTCGAGATAAACCTCTGAAGAAGATACCAAAAAGAGATCTACGCAAGAGTCAAAGGACTTAGAGCAACAATTTCAAAATGGAGGAGGAAACACAAATAAAGAGTCAGAAAAGGACACATCTGGAACTAGATAAGAGACGGTTGAGGAAACCTCAGCAAAGAAACAAGTAGAAATTGTATCTTCTTCAACTCAGTCAGGTAAAAGCCCAATTATTGACTTGGAACAGGAATGGGAACAATTCAACAAAAATCTTCACACAGATACAGACTCTTAAGCAAACCCAACATAAGTCAAATTTGGAAATGACAAAGGGAGGAGTTAAGGGCACTGAGGATGTTAAAATCATTCCTATCACTCATACTGTTAGCCTCCTGCTGCAGCAGGTTACTCATATTTCATGATTGACATTTTACAGGCCAAATATCTCATACTTTGCATGCTACAATGCTCCATATTTCCTAAATAGTCACCAAGCAAAGAAGGCTACTCATAGTTCATCTAACTGCTTTCCAAATTTGGAAAAGTCATTCCAGTTTTGTAGAATTTTCAGCTAAAGGGAGGTCCAAACAGCTTAATCTTGGTCTCCCTAGGTTTCAATTTCATGTTTTAGAATATAGAGAATGAAAATCTGTCCAAACAGCTTAATCTTGGCAGATTCTTAGATAGGTAGAGAATCAAAGGAGCCCAACTGCTTAATCTGGGCCCTTGGAATAAAAAATGGTAGCTTGTAGATAGGAAGGCATAAAAAGAAAAAATTGAAATGATGGGTCTGCAAGTCTAAGTGCACCCAAACCAAGAAAAGAAAAAATGTTAGGTAAGTAGGCTGGGTAGGTAGTTTTGAGGTTGCAGAATCTTGTTTTCTGATCAATTTTATTTTTTCAAGGTGTCATCTCTACTAAGGGAACAATCACCAGACAGTTTTATGTGAAAGAGCTCAAAACAGGCATAACTAACTTCCCTTTCTCCCACTCCCCCAAATCATTAACTAAATTCCCCAAAAGAGGTCAAGATCTGCTTGATATCTCTTAGTTTCAGCATTTTTCGTGTCATTAGCCTGGGTGAAGATCTGCTTCACTCAAAGAGGATCCATACTTTCTCTATAAAGTTCTATCTCCACTTTGAAGCCTAAGATAGCGCTTTCCTGTCATCTCCATGTTAACTACTGACACTATTATTTAACTCCCTATATTTGCCCTATCCCCATACTAAAACTATGTAGATAATCCCCTTGTGTAAGTATCCCCTCCCCCTGGTTGAAATATAACCATAAATACTTCACTTGGAATTACTAAGTCACCTAGACTTTAGTAATGTTGAAAATAATACTGAGAGGGGGGGTGAATCAGTATTATCTAGATCTTTTAACAATTCTTCCTTATTTATACTTTGAATTACTTTTGCATATCAATACCATCAATAATGAGCATGAACAAGAAAAACAGATAGTCACATCAAAGAACACCAGATATAAGGTGGAAACCCAATGTGGGTGAACACCACCTGCTGCAATATGTCTCTATCTTCTTTCAAATTAGAAACTCCTTTTACAATGGTCTTGTACTGGTGCAGTCCTTTACCAGTACGTAGGCTGCAACCTGCAGAGAGCTACAACTCTCTCTCGTTTTCCAATCTCTCCTGGAAGGGAGCTACAACCCCCTACTTCTTTTCAAGGACCACTTTTCATAAATTTTCAAACTGGATCCATATACATCAAAGGTACATGTAAGTTATACAGTCAGCTGTAATAACCAGATCAACAATAACAGAACAGAACCCAGAACACCTTATCAACAGAAAAATTCAACCAACAGAAGATCTTAGAACAGATACGTAGTTTCTTTGTCACAGTCCTGTGTCGCTACGCACTTCACCCTCTGATTCCCTGCGTACAACCGCAGAGCTCCTTCTGCTGTACTGCGTGACAACGCACTGCCCCTTTTTTCAGATCTGCGTACAGTATGCACCCAAAAGCACTATCGCGCCGCGTACTGTAAGATAAGCACGCACCCAGAAGAACTATCGCGCCGCGTACCTTAACAGTAGGTACGCACCCAAAAGAATAAACGCGCCGCGTGCTGCTACAGAAGAAACGCACCTGAACCACAGCTTCCCTGCGCACCCACGCATTGAACCTTCGTCACCTCTGCGTACCCACGCACTGTCTCTTCGACGCCTTTGCGTATACCCGCACCTTTTCTTCGACACCCCTGCGTACCCACGCACTGAACCTTCACTGCTTCTGCATACCTCTGATTAGGGCTGAAATGTAGTCAGATGCTCAGATCTGAACTTGCGCTCAAGAGATGCCCTTCACAGATTCGCTTCTAACTTCTCCTTTATAGATCAAGCAATTTAAACCGAGAACCCAATAAATCAGATCTTAAGATATTCAATCACTCAAAAGATGCACAAGCCAAATGATCTCCTTTGCTTTATATAGGCTAGTTCTTCCTCAAATCAAGGATCATGGGGCTCAATAAAAATAATAAAATAAACAATACTATGGACCAAAACCATGATAACCCAAAACTGTTGGCTAAATACCATGAGAAACCCCACGTGTGGGCGCTTAACTGCCTTGGAATGTGTGCACTGGGGTACGCACCTCACGTATGGGTAATTCGCGTATTAGAACGCGGTCCCTGCATGGCATACCTACGGGTACGCACCTCCTGAACTGTTCTCCTGCGTACTTATTTATTTTTTATCAAAATGAGAGCCATGCCATGGGTGTTGCCATCAAGTACAACATTTGAAACATCATACCAGAACCATAATGCCAACAATCTCCCCCTTTGGACTTGATGGCAACTTCAAGACCTTAAAAGCTTCAGCTTCATTCTCCCCCTTTGACATCAAGGGCAAAGGGTTATGCTCCCCCTAAGAACATGCTCCCCCTGAATATGAACCAGATTTGCAATGAAGAACCATAATCCACCATGAAAGAGATAGAGACATATTGCAGCTACCTCCATAATGCCAACAATGCATTATATGCTCCCCCTGAACCTGTACGGACAACCATCAAAAGAGATTCAACATGATGATGCATCAACAACCCCCAGCTTGTGCCTGAGGTATTCAAAGGCCTCCCTGGGCAATGGGTTGGTGAGAATATCAGCAACTTGTTCCTTAGAAGGAACATACTCCAACTTGACCTTTTGTTCAAGAACTTGTTCCCGAAGAAAATGATATTTGATCGGTATATGCTTTGTCTTCGAATGCATGACTGGATTCTTTGAAATGCTGATTGCACTTGTGTTATCACATAAGATGGAGACAGGTGGAGTACAATCGATTTGAAAATCCTGCAAGGTCTGCATCATCCAAAGGAGTTGAGTGCAGCAAGATGCGACAGCAACATATTCTGCTTCAGCTGTAGATAAGGCAATCGAACTCTGTTTCTTGCTGAACCAAGATACCAGTCTGGAACCCATAAAGAATGCACCACCACTTGTGCTTTTCCTGTCATCCACGCTTCCGGCCCAATCTGCATCTGTATAAGCATGAAGTGTAAGATCTGTATCTCTAGGATACCATAAGCCATAATTTTGAGTCCCTTGAAGATATTTGAAAATTCTCTTCACTGCCTGAAGATGAGTCTCCTTCGGATTTGCCTGAAATCTTCCAACTATTCCAACTGCATGCATGATGTCTGGTCGGGTACCTGTCAAATAAAGTAAGCTTCCAATCATAGATATGTAGGTTGGTTGATGTACTGCTGCAGATTCATCATTTGCACTGAGACTACATCCTGTGACCATGTACATATTGGTTTTGCATCTTCCATGCCATATTTCATCAAGATCTGTTTGAGATACTTGGTTTGAGATAAAAAGATTCCTCCTTCCTTGTGTTGGATTTGCAAACCAAGGAAATATGTCAGTTCTCCCAGCAAGGACATTTCAAATTCTTTCTGCATGACCAAGGCAAAGCTTTCACTCATCTCTTCTTCATTGCTGCCAAAAATAATGTCATCTACATACACAACAAGTATTAGAAATTTATCATTTCAACTTTGATATAAAGATTGCTATCTGCTGAACCTTTTGAAAAACCTTGTTGATGAAGATACTTGTCCAAACGATAGTACCAAGCCCTTGAGCTTGTTTGAGCCCATAGAGAGCCCTTTTCAATCTGCACACAAGATTTGGATCATTTCCAAGAATGAACCCATCTGGCTGTTCAATGTAAACTTCTTCTTCCAAGTCTCCATTCAGAAAGGCTGATTTCACATCCATTTGAAATACTTTGAAATTTTGAAAACCTGAGAGAGCAAGAAACATTCGAATGGCCTCAAGTCTTGCAACAGGAGCAAAGGTTTCTTCAAAGTCTATTCCTTCTTGCTGCGCATACCCTTTACAAACAAGTCTGGCCTTGTTTCTAATTACTTCTCCATTTTCATTCAATTTATTTTTGAAGACCCATTTGTTCCGATAACATTCTTATCCTTTGGTCTAGGAACCAGTTCCCAAGTGTTGTTCCTTTCGATTTGCTCAAGTTCTTCATCCATTGCTTTTATCCAAAATTCATCTTTGCATGCTTCTTTTACATTTTGTGGTTCAGTAGAAGAGAGTAATTCCAAATAGCTTGAAGCTTCTGCAACTGTTCTTCTTGTTTGTACACCTGCTTCTTTCTGCCCCATAATCTGAGATTCTGGATGATTCTTCTGAACATATCTGGACGGAGTCTTTTCT
>APFE030288490.1:24087-53258 GCA_000404065.3 Pinus taeda | reverse complement strand
AGAAGATCTTAGAACAGATACGCAGTTTCTTTGTCACAGTCCTGCGTCGCTACGCACTTCACCCTCTGATTCCCTGCGTACAACCGCAGAGCTCCTTCTGCTGTACTGCGTGACAACGCACTGCCCCTTTTTTCAGATCTGCGTACAGTACGCACCCAAAAGCACTATCGCGCCGCGTACTATAAGATAAGCACGCACCCAGAAGAACTATCACGCCGCGTACCTTAACAGTAGGTACGCACCCAAAAGAATAAACGCGTCGCGTGCTGCTACAGAAGAAACGCACCTGAACCACAGCTTCCCTGCGTACCCACGCACTGAACCTTCGTCACCTCTGCGTACCCACGCACTGTCTCTTTGACGCCTCTGCGTATACCCGCACCTTTTCTTCGACACCCCTGCGTACCCACGCACTGAACCTTCACTGCTTCTGCGTACCTCTGATTAGGGCTGAAATGTAGTCAGATGCTTAGATCTGAACTTGCGCTCAAGAGATGCCCTTCACAGATTCGCTTCTAACTTCTCCTTTATAGATCAAGTGATTTAAACCGAGAACCCAATAAATCAGATGTTAAGATATTCAATCACTCAAAAGATGCACAAGCCAAATGATCTCCTTTGCTTTATATAGGCTAGTTCTTCCTCAAATCAAGGATCATGGGGCTCAATAAAAATAATAAAATAAACAATAATACGGACCAAAACCATGATAACCCAAAACTGTTGGCTAAATACCATGAGAAACCCCACGTGTGGGCGCTTAACTGCCTTGGAATGTGTGCACTGGGGTACGCACCTCACGTATGGGTAATTCGCGTATTAGAACGTGGTCCCTGCATGGTATACCTGCGGGTACGCACCTCCTAAACTGTTCTCCTGCGTACTTATTTATTTTTTATCAAAATGAGAGCCATGCCATGGGTGTTGCCATCAAGTACAACATTTGAAACATCATACCAGAACCATAATGCCAACAAGTAAGAACCCTCCCTCTACAAAAATTTCCACTCCCAAGTGTTTGGACCCCTTCCAAACACTAAGGAAACCCTTTCCAAATGCTAATACCCTCCCCCGCACATTCTTCTGTGAAAACTATTAACGTTTGTTTGATAAGTTTCCACCGCGCAAAACACAGTTTGCCCATTTTCTAAAGTTTGAAACCCACAGCGCCACGGAAAATTAAGCCTTTAACGTGCACACACCTTTACTAAACCCCGCACATCTCCCTTTTCTATCCACCGTCGGATCGCCTCCCCCAGATCCAATGGTCCTTGTTCACATCGCGCGCCCGATTGTGGTGGTAGGTTACCACTCGACGTCCGACGGTTTTTCCGTCGTACACCGGGACAAGTGGCGGCCTTCCATTGCATTGGGCCGCCCCTGACAGAAACCACCCCCGCACCAAAGGCGGTTCGATGCACAGGGAAAACCGCCCTCCCCTCACGTAACAGGAGCACCACCTCACCCTGCCATGTCGCCTCCACATCACCTCACCCAGCCTGCGCCCGGCCCACGTATCCCTGCCACGTCACCCCGCCGTACTGCCATGTCACCTTAATGACGTCAGCATGCTGACATCACACCTATACCAAAGGACCCCACTGCTGATGTCAGCATGCTGACGTCATCCGTCGTACTGCTAATGTCATGCTGACGTCAGCAGCCAAAAAACCAAAAAATCGCGCAAGAGCAAAAGTCGAGCTTCGGAGCTCCGGAATGAGAAACGGAGGCAGTTTTCGATGCGTGATTAGCGCGTCGCTACGGGAACTAGGCCTTATTGGGTAATCTTCAGGGAATCTTTTGATTCCTTGGCCCGTTTTGCACCGAAAAAGCCCGAAATTGCCCGATTTTGCCAAATTAAACCGATTGGAAGACAGGAAGAGACCAAAGACAGAGATTAAAGAGAATCAGATCAAATTTACAGAGAGAAAGCACGTCAAAGAGTATCAGAAAGCGGCGGAGACCATCAATGTAGAGGCAAAGAATATTAGCGAAGATCTTAACAGTGGCCCAAAGCAGGTGAAAATTAAATACCTTCCAGCAAAGTCAAAGAAAAGGGCGAGGCCACTCAAAACTCTCAAATCATGGTTATTGCACATTTAACTCACACTAGAACAGAACTGCAAATCCCAAAGCATAGTTATTCCAGCAGTACTGCATTGAGCCTCCAAGGGCCACATTGCACTCTTTTTGATCCAGCTACCTCTAACACAGTTCAATAGATATTTACCTGCATTTAATTTTGGCACAATTTTAGGTTTAGAAAGCTCTTTTTGCAGACCTGTTTTAGGTCGATTGTAATAAATAGTTTGAGATATTTGCACTATAAAAGCAGCCCTGAAGACTGTATTAAGTGTTGGTTGGTTGGTTGGTCAACAAGCTATCTTTAGTTGATTTTGCTCCAGGAGAGACTCGCACTGTAATACCTGATAGTTTTTATAATCAAAGACTGCTTATGAGCTTTGGAGAATGGATTGTTCACTGTGCTTACCAGTTGAAGAGTCATTATGGAATTCTCATGCTGTTGCATAACTCAATAAGTGCTTCTTACCTCTATTTTCCATTCATAAGTTACCATCTAAATAGCAGAAAAGAAGATTAGCTTAGAATTTGTTTAATTACACTCTATGTTCAATTTCTGTTGTTTCTTTATGTTTTCTTCTGTTCAGGCATAAATATGAATTCCACATGGCTCATGTTTTCCCTAACTTTAGACAGTTATCCAAGGATTCTTCATTGCCCCTAGATATAGATCATCCTTCCCTCTGTTAAGCTGAGTGAGAGATTCTTAAGTGCCTCTCATTCCTTACATGTCAATCATCCTTTAGTTTGAAAATTGTGTTATATACAGCTATCCTGCTCCATATTCCTCTTATGACCAAGAAAACGCACTGGAAATCCTAATCCATGACTCCATGCCCAATGGTTTGAAACTTATCACTTCATGAATTTCCTCTCTGCCTGAAAGCATTTTCCTTCCACCCAAACACAAACAAAAACCCCCGAACCAAAAAGCTAGCCTAAAATCATCAACTGAGTTAAATCATCAAGAGAGAGCCCTCTCTGATTGCAGGTGGGCTAGAACCTGCAATCCAAAGATTGGTTTGTGGTTACCTCGGCTGTATCCCTACATGAGCCTAGGGACAACCTGAGTGATAACATAATGGCAACTCCGCTGGGGAACTCCTCAGATAATCTCACTAAGCCAGTCTGCAGCCCCACAGAGGAAGAAACCGGCCTTTGAAAGCTTTGGTCGACCTGTGTTTTTTAGAAAAAGTTCCCAAAAAATAGAGTAGAAGCTGGCTCCTAAGAAGCAAATGCATAATACATGATCAAATCCTGATCCAAATCACCCAGCTATTTTTGAAAATCCGAATTTAATTCCTAAGATCATTAGAAAACAAAAGCAAAAAGAAGACCCAACTGCCGCGAGTCCTGAAACAGTTCAGCCAAGCAGTGTTCCAACCCTTGTTAAAGTTTTATTCCGGTCAACCCCAAGTTCCCCTGGTTCTTCACCCCCTTCTCCAAGCAGCTCTTCTTCACCTCCATCCTATACTCCTATTACCACTTCTACTCCTTCTACCCCGGTTGTTCCTATTATCCCAGCTGCCCTAGTTTGTCCGCTTATCCCCATCATCATGGCTAATAGATATGCACCCTTATAGTTGCCTGCTAATCCCGGGGCTATGCCTCAAGACTACCAGACAAAAATCACTTATTTTGATGGTACAAACTCTTGCACCACCCTACAGCATACGAAGAAAATGCAAGATTATTTCGAGAGTTATGAAATTGATGATGACAGTGTAAGAATGAAGATTTTTGTCCAAAGTTTGACCGGTGATGTCAGAACCTGGTTTAGGGCACTTACACCCAATTCCATACTAAACCCTGAAGCCTTATACCAGGTATTTATTAACAGATGGGAGAAGAAGAAAGATCCCCTACACATACTATCTGAGTATGATACTATCAAAAGAGGACCTCAGGAAACAATTTTGGATTACTGTGTAAGGTTTAATAATGTTTACAATGCAATACCACAAAATTTAAGACCTCCACCTGATCTCGCTTTGTACAAATTCCCTGATGGCTTTGATGCTGAAATGGCATATCAGCTAAGGGAAAGAGCCCCTCAAAGCCTTGCAGAAATGCAAGATGTTGCTGTTAGTGTGGAAGCAAATCTAATTGGTAAAAGAAACAGAGCTAGAACTGAGAGAAGAACCACTTTCAAAGAAGAACCCTTAGCCTTCGATCAGAAGCTAGATGCTATCATCAGTGGCATCCACAGGCTGGGAGACAAAGTAGACAATGTTGAGAGGAAAACTTCATGGGAAGGTCAACAGCCCAATGCGATAAGGAACCTGAACTTCAGAAAAACTCAAAACAAAAACACTGGAAGGGCTAGTCCCGACCATGATATAAGGCCTCCTTTTCAAGAAAACTATGCGAAGGCATATACATCCACTGAGCCCACAGATGGAACTCATATGAACTTAATAGATTCAGAAAATGAACAACAAATCTTTCTTACGGAAGAAGACCGACCATACCCTGATGCAAAACAATTTCACACCAAGTTAGGAGAGTCTTTCGATTTTAAACAAGGTTATGATACTGCTATGTACGAGGTACACAAACAATACAAATTAAGAACGAGAACCATTGATGTCCCCCCATCTAGCAGAACAAAAGATAGCAAGCAGCTCAACAAAATTAAAGGAAATATCACCATTAATCAACCAGCTAACAGCTCTGTCCCAAGCCCGCATCAGGTAACTGTGGAAGATGTAACAGACACACACTCTCCTATTGATCAGCCTCTACCTCCCTCCTCCCCAAAAGAAGATCTGAAAAGCACTCCTAAAAAGATTCCCAAAACAGAAATACCACAAACTATCATACATCATGACATTGACATTCCAAAAGAAAACTTAGAGAATATGCCTGAAAAAGAAAAATTCGCCACTATCAACGCCAAGAACTCATTGGAAAAACCATTCAGTTTAGAAGCAGAGATCGGAAAAATCAAGATATCCATTCCCCTCTCAGAACTTGCCAAACATGATGTATATAGGCAACAAATTCAAAGGTCACTTCAACTACCAGAGGTAAGGGATGATGTGAACGTTTTAGACGATACCCCGGAGCTGCTGTTTGGTCCAGAAGTTAACGGAAAATCAACATATGGACCCGTTCCACCTTTTTATGTCAGTCTGCACATACATGACAAAATACCATAATTCTATGTTTGACTTAGGTGCCTCACATAACCTTATGCCCAAAGCTGTAATGGAAAGGTTGAACCTTGATGTCACAAGACCATACAAAGATATGTATTCCTTTGACTCAAGTCAAGTCAAATGTTTAGGCTTGATTAAAGACCTTTGTGTGTCTCTAGTCCAATTCCCCAACAAGACAATCCTAATGGACGTAGTAGTTGTTGACATTCCCACAAAGTATGGCATGCTCCTATCAAGATCATGGGGAGCAAAATTGCAAGGATCCCTTCAACTTGACCTCTCTTATGCCCATATCTGTCTGTGGCACCAAAGAGACTATATAGAGAAACGTTAATGAAGTATGTGGTAAGCAGTGAGGAAAAGCCCCAAAATTTTCCAATTTACTCAATCCATTCCGATATGGATTCTTTTATTTTATTTAATGATAACACCAGCCCTCCAACTAATGATAAGCCGTTATCCTTGGAGGAAGAAACGTACATCAATGAGCAATCAGTGGCCAATACCATTGACATTTTACCAATAGTCAAGCCAACCAACAAACAGCAAGAAGAACATCCCGAAACAGAAATTGTAAGTCTGCCCGATCCTCAAAAAACTGAAACTCTCAATACAAACCTCAAACAAGAAGTCACATGGTATTTGGAGTTTGATGGTTTGGTTAACAAGTTAGGAGCAGGGGCTAAAGTATGGATTTACAATACACATGATAATCATGCACAAGGCCATGCCTATAGACTCAATTTTAGATGTACAAACAACATGGCAGAGTATGAAGCTCTTCTCTTAGGCCTTAAGCTGCTCAAAGTCCTAGGAGCTACTAAAGTGTCCATCCTAGGTGACTCTGACTTGATTATACAACAAATGAAAGGTAACTTTGTCGCTAATGATAGCAGAATGAGAGCTTACAGAGCTGCTGCCACCGAATTACTCAATTCCTTCAGTGAATTCAGGCTTGCCAAAATTGCCCAAGATCACAATATCCATGCCCACAGTCTAGCAACCTTTGCTAGAACATGCAAGATTCCCTTTGAACCAAATCACCTTTTCACCGCTAAAATAAAACATAGACCTTCGGTCCCTAACAATGTCAAGGATTGGTAGGTATTTCAAAATGATGCCCAGATTAACAGTTTTTTAACTCTTGAGGACGAATTTTCCAACACAAACATTGACATGGATGCCATGACCGACTCACAACAGCTAGTGAAATAAAATCACCTGACTGTAACAACTGCAACAGCTAAACAAATCCTTAACCCAACTATTTTTAACAATACAAACATAGAACAGCTGAAACAAATCTGTTTAGAGGAAACAACCAAAGCAGAGGATCAGTTTATTGATCTAAAGAGTAATTTTCTACCTGCCGGCCTTACTCCATTAGAAGACATGTTTGATGACAATGATGTGCCCAAAAAGCCCAAAATGGAGCCTCTGAATGCCGCTATAGAAGAACACAACATAGGAACAGCAGAGTAGCCTAGAATGATTAAGTTGTCCAAAAATCTGCCCCTTGATCAAAAACCGAAATACGTGGATTTGTTCAAAGAATTCCAAGATGTATTTTCCTGGAGTTATGAGGACTTGAAGTCCTATGACACCTTAGTGATCCAACATACCATTCCCTTAAAACCAAATCAAAAACCGTTCAAATAGAAACTTAGGAGAATCAACCCCATGCTTCTTCCCCTTATCAAAAAATAAATACAAAGAATGTTTGAAGCAGGTATCATTGCACCCATCAGATTCTCTGAATGGGTATCTAATTTAGTTCCCACTAGGAAAAAAACATGAGAGATAATATTGTGTGTAGACTTGAGAAATTTAAACCAAGTCTCTCTAAAAGACCACTACCCTTTGCCCAAAATGGACCATATCTTGCAAATAGTAGTGGGTTACTCTAGAATTTCTTTACTAGATGGATTTTCAGGATTTAATCAAATACTCGTTCACCCGGATGACCAGGACAAGACAGCCTTTACCACACCGTGGGGACATTTAAGTACGTTAAAATTCCTTTCGGGCTGAAAAACATTGGTGCTACCTTTCAAAGGGCAATGGATATTGCATTTGCCAAGGAGATACATGATTTCCTTGTAGTTTACCTTGATGACCTCACCCCATTCTCCAAATCTGACCAAGAGAACCTTAAGCACTTAAGGCAAATTTTCATGACATGCAGGAAATATGGCATTTCCTTAAATCCCAAGAAATCCCTGTTTGCCCTTGAGGAAGGCAAGCTTCTAGGGCATATCATATCGAAAGATGGGATTAGAATTGACCCGGAAAGAATTCAAGCTATCCTTCAAATCCCCTATCCAAGAAACATAAAAGAACTGCAAGCATTCCTTGGAAAGATCAATTTCCTAAGGAGATTTATCCCAAACCTAGCCGAGATAATAAGGCTATTGAGCAACATGTTGAAGAAGAATGCCAAGGTAAAATGGTCTCTTGAAACCAAGCAGGCTTTTGAAAGTATAAAGACTGCCCTAACTCAGACGCCTGTCCTCACCAGTCCTCAATTCGACAAAGATTTTATCATTTTTTCCTTTGCATCTAAACACACTATAGCTGCTGTCCTTCTGCAAAAAGATGACCAAGGCAACGAAAAACCAATTGATTTCTTCAGCCAAGCTTTGAGAGATGCACCCTTGAAATATCAGATTATGGAAAAGCAAGCCTATGCCCTGGTCAAAACCATCAAAGATTTCAGAATTTACATCATATACTCCCACGTAATTGCCTATGTCCCTAACGCTGTTGTAAAGGATATATTAACTCAAAAGGGACTAGAAGGCAAAAGAGGCAAATGGATTTCCAACATCCTTGAATACGACATCGAAATAAAACCCACCAAGCTCATAAAAGGACAAGGGTTAGCCAAAATAATATCCAAAACAAACTTCCAAGCATTAGACATTAATCAACTGGAAAATGAACCGGAGCTGGCGACTCCACAGATCAGTGAAACCTTCTGCAATCCCATGGTATGCAGATATTTGCATTGTATTGTTAAACCTGTGTGCTCCCCCAAGATTGTCCAGAACCAAGAAAAGATTTTTAAGGATGAAATCATCAAAATTTTGTGTCATAGATGGTGCTTTATTTTGGAAAAATCATGAAGGTATTTTGCTTAAATTTTTAACCATAAATGAAACTAACAGCATCATGAAAGAATTCCATGCAGGGGACTGTGGAGGACACTTATATTGGAAATCCACTGCTAACAAGATCCTACGGGCTGGTTATTACTGGCCCTCCTTATTTGCAGATGTAAAGAAGTTTGCTGTCTCATGCCAAAAATGCCAAATCTTTGAAGGGAAAAGAAAACAACTGCCCTTGCCCCTTAAGCCCATTTCAACCGAAAAACCTTTTCAACAGTGGGGTCTTGACTTCATTGGAGAAATCCATCCTTCTTCCTCAGGCCAACACAGGTGGATTTTAACAGCCACCGATTATTTCACTAAGTGGATTGAAGCCATCCCATGTAGGCAAGCCAATGACTCCACCATTATCCAATTCCTTGAGAGCAATATCCTTTCTAGATTCGGCTGCCCTGAAAAATTTATCACTGACAACGCTGCTGCTTTCAAATCTAAAAAAAATCATCAACATTTTCCATAAATACCACATCACCTTAGGCCACTCCACATCTTACTACCCTCAAGGTAATGGCTTGGATGAGTCTTCCAACAAAAGCCTCATCAATATCATAAAGAAACTGCTGGAAGAAAACAAAAAGAACTGGCACAAGAAGCTCACAAATGCTCTGTGGGCAGATAGACTTTCCACCAAGAAATCCATTGGGATGAGCCCTTATGAACTTGTATATGGCATGGAAGCCAAGTTCCCTTCATCTCTGGGCATACCTACTATTAAACTGTTGCAAGAAATCTAGGCTAAACCGAATGACATGCAAAGAAGGGTTAATCAAACTATTCACCTTCAGCAAACCAGAGAACAAGTCTTCAACAAAGCTCAAATACTGCAAGAAAAACTCAAGAAGATGTTTGATAAGAAGGCCAAAGCAGAGGATTTCTGGCTGGGCAGCAAAGTTCTACGATGGGATTCACGAAGAGAAGACAAGGGAAAACACGCAAAATTCGACTTTTTGTGGAAAGGTCCGTACATTATTAGCGTTGTGTAAGGCAATAATACCTATTTTCTCAAATCTCCAAATGGCAGCACAGTTGAAGAAGGCCCTGTCAATGGTCGAATGCTAAAGCACTACAATGATCCTTTTGAATGAAAAGAGAAGGTGGTGTTTTATTTTGTACATAGGATATTTGTATATACCAATGTCTCGATTTTGTAAGAACCCATGATGCTGAAGCACGCAAAAGAAAGCAGGCAGTGCTTTACAGTTTAACAGCAACACAATTGAAGGAAAGAGTTGTTCCCAATCCAAAAGATCAAATCAAACCAACAGTCAACACTAACAAGTCCAAAGTATAACCATAGCGGAAGAAACAAGGCAATCTAACCTGCTGTTCTTGGCTTCTCACAAGGAGAAACCATCCCCAAGTGGAGCCACTGTTAGCCTCCTGCTGTAGCAGGTTACTCATATTTCATGATTGACATTTTTTCAGACCAAATATGTCATACTTTGCATGCTGCAATGCTCCATATTTTCTTAATAGTCTCCAAGCGAAGAAGGCTACTCAGAATTTATTTAACTGCCTTCCAAATTTTGAGAAGTTGTTCCAGTGTTGTACAATTTTCAGTTAAAGGGAGGTCCAAACAGCTTAATCTTGGTCTCCCTAGGTTTAAATTTCCTGTTTTAGAATATAAAGAATGAAAATCTGTCCAAACAACTTAATCTTGGCAGATTCTTAGATAGGTAGAGAATCAAAGGAGCCCAACTGCTTAATCTAGGCCCTCGGATGAAATAAGGGTAGTCTGTAGATAGGAAAGCATGAAAAAGAAAAATTGAAATGATGGGTTTGCAATTCTAAGTGCACCCAAACCAAAAGAAGAAAAAATGTTAGGTAAGTAGGCTGGGTAGGTAGTTTTGAGGTTGCAGAATCTTGGTTGCTGATCAGTTCCAGGTTTTCAGGTGTCATCTCTACTCAAGACACAATCACCAGGCAGTTCTATGTGAAAAGCTCAAAAACAGACATAACTAACTTCCTTTCTCCATCTCCCCCAAATCATTAACTAATTTTCCCAAAAGAGGTCAAGATCTACTTGATACCTCTTTGTTTCATCATTTTCATGTCATTAGCTTGGGTGAAGATCTGCTTTACTCAAAGAAACCTATGTAAATATCCCTCCCCCTGGTTGAAAAATAACCATAAGTACCCCCAGGAATTGTTCAGTTTATCTGAAAATTAGAAAGAGCCTTCATGCTACCCCTTCAAACCATCTTCTGAATGCAATATACTCCTTCCAAAGTACAAAATCCCTTTCTAGGTTATCGGACCCCTTCCGAGGCCTCAAATGCTTTTCTAACGCACCTTCTCACTCCTTCCGACCGCAATAGACCCCTTGCTGATTTCCTTAACACTCCGCAGATCCAGCAAGCCAGCTCGCATCGCCATATCGCAATATTCTCACCATATAAGTTATGCCCCATCCGTTGTTACCCGACGCGATATCGCGATATCGGCGATCGGCAGTCGCATGTCCAAATAAATACCTTCTCGTTCCCCGTCGACGCGATATTGCGATTGCATCGGAAGAAGTCATCGCATCGCCTTCAAGTATGAGCACCCCACCACGTCACATCTGTACCAGGGACCCACCGCTGACGTCAGCAGGCTGACATCATCCGCCGTACTGCTGACATCAGCAGCCAACAAACCGAAAATTCGCGCAGGAAGAAAAATCGCACTTCGGAGCTCCAGAACAAGAAACAGAGGCAGTTTTCGATGCGCGAAGCGCCAATCGCGCATTGCTACGGGAAATAGGCTATTTTGGGGAATCTCTAGGGAATATTTTGATTCCTTGGCCCGTTTTGCGCCGAAAAAGCCCGAAATCGCCCGATTTTGCCAAATTAATCCGGTTTAAAAACAGGAAAGGACCAGAGACAGAGATTAAAGAGTATCAAATCAAATCAACAGGGAAAAAGCACGCCAAAGAGTATCAACAAGCGGTGGAAACCATCAATGTAGCGGCAAAGAGTATCAGCGAAGATCTTAACCACAGCCCAAAGCAGGAGAAAATTTAATACCTTCCAGAAAAGTCAAAGAGAGAGGGCGAAACCACTCAAAAACCCTCAAATCATGGTTATTGCACATTTAACTCACACCAGAACAGAACTACAGATCCCAAAGCATAGTTATTCTAGCAGTACTGCATCGAGCCTCCAAGGGTCACATTGCACTTTTTTTGATTCAGCTGCCTCTAGCGTAGCCCAAAGGACCTACCTGCATTTAATTCCAGCAACAATTAGGTTTTAGAAAAAGCTTTCTAGCAGACTTGTTTAGGTCAATTGTAATAAATGACTTTCTGATATTTTGCTTATATATACCACCCTGAAAGATGGAGTAGGGGTTGGTTGGTGAGTCGAGGAAATTGCTTAATCTTTGACATCTCGACATTCTCTTCAAGCAGAGACTCGCACTGTAACTGTCATACTTTCTATAATCAAAGACTGCTGAAAGCATGGATTTCGAAACTGTTTGATGTGTTTAATTGGCTGAGGAGTGATTATGGAATTCCTGTGCTTCTACATGGTTCAATAAGTGTCTCTCAACTCTGTTAATTTTTCATGTTTTTTTTTACCACCGTTCCGCCATCTAAATTGCAGAAAAGAAGAATAGCTTAGGATTTGTTTAAATACACCTTAGGCTCAATTTCTGCAATTTTTCATATTTTCATCAGAAATAGTCATGAACATGTATACTTAAATGATCTTGTTTACACTCTTTCTTTCACATATGAATGAGAGTTTAGGAATTCTTAGCTGCTCCTAGATAACCATTCATTCACTTCTCCTCTCTTTCGGTCTGATGAAAGATTCTCCTTTTCCTTTCATCTCTAATCGTCATTCCATCCTTCCAGTAAATTGATAATTGTATCATGTGTGGCTATCCCGCTCCTTAATCCTCTTGTGACCAAGAAAACGCAACAGCAAGCCTTAATCCATGACTCCATGCCCAATGGTTTGAAACTTATCACACCTTACCTTGCCTCTTTGCTTGAGATTTCTACATTCCATCCAAATACAAACAAAAACCCCTGAGCTAAAAGCTAGCCTAAAATCATCAACAAAGTTGAATCATTAAGAGAGAGCCCTCTCTGATTGCAGGTGGGCTAGAACCTGCAATCCAAAGATTGGTTTGTGGTTACCTCGGCCGTATCCCTAAACAGGAGCCTAGGGACAACTTGAGCGATAACACCATCCATAGCAGAGTACATAAAGATCTAGATCTAAGGTATGGACGCATCCATCCAGTGAGGATCGATAAATATACTCAGGCATGGTCGCAGCCATCCAGTGAATGAGTCATGTAATTATCATAATAATTCACAAAATTGCAACCTAGATTCTAACAAACAAAATCTAGGGTCTTGCGCTCCATCTCGACCCGAACAAAGTACAAGTTCAAACATGCGAATATGGGAGTCGAATTCGAACATGCAGGAACATCGTCTGATTACCAGTCAATGATGAAAACTGCTAACAGATGTGAGAGGTACCACCAATAATGACAATGGTCCTCAAGGTACTATAAGTACAATCTACGGTGTGTGAATCAGTGAGCTGGCGTCGAACATCCATAGAATCATTCGATCAGAGGCCAATGATGAAAACCTTGCGTCGAACACGAAGAACTTGCCATTGAGGCATGCATGCTCCAAGGCACCTGAAGGGAGTCTCTAGGTCAACTTCCTGGATAATGAGCTGAAGTCGATAGGAAGCGACCTTGATCGAAGGTGGGCCATAGTGTTTCCCACATCATTGATGCGAGGCAGAGGAGGATAATATGTTTTGTGAATCAGGATTATGTGAGTTATCAGAGGGAGGTTGATTATTCTGCAGAGGTCAACTTCTCTTGAACATATCGGCGGCACGACAGTGGACTTGGCAGTATTTGACATCAAATGATCAGAGGTCATGGTGACAAGGCGATGAAAAGATGAGAGGTCAAACGGGATCACCCAAACCCACAGAAATAAGTGAAAAATGAGATGGGATGTCCCCACCCAGACACGAATGCAGACAAGTGCCATGTTCAAGAGTGACATACTGCCGAGATGACAATAATTCTGGTTCCATTTTCCCCACCATTTCTGGCGAGTACCCCGGTTATTTTTTATGACAAGCGTGACGGGGATAGCATATGCTTGTAAGGCGTCATTTCGACAGAATCTTATGTCATTAAGTTTTAACGAATCTGACAAAGGAAGAACTCAGCGTCTTTTCATGTTTAAAGAGTTTGAAAAGACAGCAGAAAAATTAAACTCCAGGGGTGTCCTTTTTCGTAAAGTTGTGTCTCTCGAGCCCGAAAAAGTATAAAACAATGCTCGAAAGAACTTTCTGATCATTACGATCGATGAGTACTTTTCATGAGTAGTGATTCAGACCTAAAAAGGTAAAAAAGCGATCGAAACCACGTCATTTCGTAACCGTTAACGAGCCTGAAACGACAAGGGCCCAACGATCTTTTTGCCTTTACACAGTCGGAAAAAGAGTTTAAAGACGACCGCCTCTTATTTACATTTAACGAGTCAATAGGGATAACTCGACAATCTTTTCATCTTTAAATGGTTAGAAAAGAGCTGAAAGCAGACCTCCATTTTTATTCTCTTTAACAAGTCAACAAGCGAAAAAATACTCGGCAATCTTTTCATATTTTACGAGTCAGAAAAGAGCTTAAAGGTGACTCGTCCTAGAGCAACGAGTGGTATAAAGGGTAGCAACTGGTTCCGGCAATGGTGGAACTGCTCAAAACATGTAATGGTCAAGAGGCTTGCTAACAAAACCACTCTTAACTGCGGTCCCTCAGGAAAGGAAAACAAGTAAGTGAAAGCATATGATCGGCCAAAGAGATGGTGGCGATGGGATGAAAACAACCAAGGCTCATCTAATAGAATTTAGCGGATAAAGACAGCAATCACGAGATGTAAAATGGGTATGAGTTCATTTTTACACAAGCTTGAACCATGGAGAACTCTGCTTGGATTCAGTTTCATGTTTACACAAGCTTAAAAGTAAAAACTATGCTTGTTATAAGTTCGCATGCCCCCAGCATAATGATGCAAAATGAGGTACATGCCGCCCAAGCTTCATTGCATTCAACAAAGTGAATGGAATGAAGGTTCACTTTCGAGATCTTAGAAAGACTCGACTTATATTTGACGAGATCTTAATCAAAAGACTCGATTTGGAAAGGGAGTTGTATCATTTTTTAATGAGATTGACACAGTAAAAGAACTATCCTCATAACCCTTATTTCATTTTTTAACGAGCTTGACACAAGATCAGGAACTATGCTCGACAATACCCAGTTTCATTATTTAAGGAGCTTGACATTGGAAGGCGAACTATGCTCCGAACAGACCCAGTTTCATTTTTTAAGGAGCTTGACATAGGAAAGCGAACTATGCTCCCAACAAACTTCATCATAATGAATAAGAATTCGTTGCTTCCAAGAGTGCCACTCCTGATGGAAGGATAACATCTTGGAAGTCAGGACCCAATGCCCCCAAGATACTATGCACGACGACAACATCATTGGATACAGGCATGGGATAAGTAGCCACGTAGTTGACCTATAGTGGGGCATATACAACCGGTGGATAAAAACCAGGAGGGGATGACAACTGCGCATGAGGCACTGAGGGACTAAAGAACGATAATTGATCTATAGTCATGATCCTTTTGTTGTGTGGAAAACAAACCACACAGAAAAGTGAAGAGACAAGGGCCCCCATGGCACAAACATAGTCACGACCAAGGAGAAGACTGAAATCTAAAGCACCTTGGGTAACCAGTACGTCTATATAGACGATTTTGCCTCCCAAAGTAATAGAGAACTTCGGAAGGATCCCTAATGGTTGACTGGTTCCTCCATCAAATGCCATCAGATTCTGTGCGACTGGCACAAGCTGTGGGGAGCCCAAAGCTTGCCAAGTAGTGGAAGCCATAAGACTGACAGATGCACCCTCATCCAAGACAGTGCCAGGTACTGCCTTATCATAGGCATGTACTGTAATCTAGAAAGGCACATGGGATGGAAGGTGGAAGGCGGTCAAATGACTCCAGTCGAAGGAAACGACTGAACTACTTGGTGGGGGAATCGTATGATTGCCCCCCTTCTCCGAATAAGGACTCTCGAGACCAGCTGGGATAAGAGAGTCGTTTTCGAACTCAGGAGAATCTGACGAGACAAGAAGAACATGAGCATGACGCTCTTCCAAAACAGAGTGATCAACAGGTGGTGAACCCAAGTTAACACTCTCTCCGACCAATGGTTGGTCCCGAACAGGCGTAGCACAGCCAGGTTCGGAAAGAGGAGGATGGACAAGAGAAGGATCTAAGTCAATCTCTTTGTCGACAGGGAGAGGATCTGAAGAGAGCCTCTGATAACTAATGGGGAGCTGGGGTGTAGAAGCTGTAAGACCTTCCAAAACAGCGGAAGCTTTATCCATGAGTGGACAAAGATGAAGGAGATGGTCACCTTCACATAGCTTACAGGGGAATCGAATCTTCCTGTTCTTCTTACCATTACCAGCTGCTAGGGTAGCATCACCATGAGCTTCAGAGGAAGATGAGGGGCAGGCTAGATCGTGAGACCATACTTCTAAGATCCTAGGAATGCCAGGACAATCACGAAGAAGATGGTCACCCTTGAAAAATTTACAAGGAAACTTAACCTTCCACGAAGGAGCAGAAGGAGTTTCGACCTGAGCTGTACTCGGGGCAATAGTTGCATGTTTAGCCTCTCGCTTCTAAGACTTCTTCTTCTTCGTCTTCTTCTTATTCTTCTTCATCTTCTTCTTCTTCTTCTTAGCCACCTGGTTACTTGAATCTAGACTTTCACCAGGCGAAGTAGAAGATGAGGACGTAGAAGCAAGCGAAGAAGGGGAGAGGTCCACCTTGGAATCAACATGACGTTGTTCGGGTGGAGGAACTAATTGACCAGTAATTGAGACACTAGGGATCACAAAGGTTGAGAACAACCAAACAAGCAACCCACTAGTTAACCCAGGAAGGGACAACATTGCCATGTAAGGAGCACCAATATTCCCAAAAGGAGGAAAATGAGCAGGATTCCCGTCAGAGGGGATTCTGTTGTGTGTGGAGCATGATTGTTTAGAGGTCTTTGTTTCAGCCGGATGTATACCCCAGGAAGTTTGTACACCCCTCCACGTGGGGGGGTGCGGGGGGGACTTGTCCCCCTTGCAGGGGTCCGAGGGGGCCGATCCCCCCCAGCTGGGGGGTTCGGGGGCTAGCGGTCCCCTAACGGGGGCTCAGGGGCAGCGCCCTCGAAGCTAAAAACAGATGTAAATTTGCCTTGTAAAAGTATAGTAATTTCTAGTCAATCTGGGCCGTTCATTAGGTGGATGATCTGACGGTAGAACTTATGTTTAGTTTAGGGTTTTTTGCCCTAGAAGGAAACCCCTCTCTTTATATGAGGGCATTGTATTTGAGGCTATGTAATAGATGTGTGTGTGAGCGAGAAATAGAGAGGTGAGACTGTGAATGAAAACAGAGGATATTACAGCGGATTTGTTGTAGTTTGTGTCTCTTCATTTTGCTGGATAATAGAAAGGAAGGATTAGCTGTTCGGGGTGGACGTAGCCCAAACTGGGTGAACCATGTATATCTGTGTCTCTCTTGTTTTATGTGTTTTTTGTGTTTATATTTCTACAATATTTTATGTGTTCCATTGCTCTGTATTATATAATTTTCTAACAGATTCCTGGGTTGGTGAACTCCGGAAAAGTTGCCATCAAAGACTGAAAATTGCACACGGGGCTGAAAAAAGAGTCAAGACACACAATCAAACGGTCAACAAGCAGAATCTAACAAGGCGTGTGATCGCGGGTGTTTTAATTTTAAGACACAAGGACATAACTTGACCTTTTCATCTTTAAAGAGTCGAGAAAATGAGAAAAAGATGACTATAGTCACCTTCGAATGTTTAATGAGCCCGAAGTGACAAATTCTGAGATGAGCCTTTTCTTTTAGGGAGTCCGAAAAGGATCAAAAGTGACTACTCTGGAAAACTAGGCAAAAGGTTTACCAGACAATCCGTAAAATTGCATATACACCTTGGCAATCGTATGAAAACCAAGGACTTTCTGTACGGCAGTCAATCTTCCCGAATGCTGTGTTTGGTGCATTGTGGGTCGTAAGGCGGCAGATACGGCTTCCTATGGATAAAAGATGATAACCTAGTGGGGTCTCCCCATATACTCGACGGTACATGGGAGCACAATTCTGTACTAGACCACTATTGAGTCACAAAAGGAGGAATCACCCAACCTTGGGTGAAAACAAACGTGACTAGGTTTAACGATGCCGGAGCGCGTCTCTAGCCTAGACCTCTAAACAGTGTGCATTATGTTCCAATGAGTTGTTAGATTCATTCAGTTCATTTTAAAGTTGATCTTGTATTATGTTTCAGTTTTCAGGCCTTACTGTATGTAATGTCTCAAAATTTCCTAAATGCAAACTATATGCCAAAATATGTCATTTCATTCGATGAATGCTAGTTACGAGAAGGTTTGAGAGCTTTCACGCAAATGAAATGATCACAAAACAATAAAGAACCTCTCTAATGCAGCTAATGGAAATTAACAAACTTTTCTTCAAGATCACTAATCACTAATGACAATGAAAAGCTCTAATTCTCATTAACTAATACAAAGCAAAAGAGATTTTTTCTTTATGTTGATGGAAAAATGCACTAAACAAACTTTGAGAAATGATAACAAACAAATTCTACTCAATACAAGAACATTCAGATCCCTAAATCACAAAGCAAACCTCCAAAGAACGAGAAAAGTCCCAAAGACATCAATGAGTCGTGTAATCTAGGCTCAAAGTGAAGCAAAGTGGAATTCAAGTGAAAATGAAGCAAGTCACCCAAATAATGCAATAAAACGATTTGCAACCACCAAACAAGTGCAAAGGAGTAATCAGAGAGTCAACTAGACCAATAGAAGATCAAAAACCCCTGAGGAAGGCTTGACACACAAAGCCACTAGATGCCCTAGGGCTAGAAATGTGAAATCGATGGAAAAAGGCAAACACCCAAAGGGTAAAGATCGAAGCCAGTCAAATAACACTCCAACACACTCAAGTAGTTGAAAAAAGGTACCCAGAACAAAAACCAAGCTCAGAAGGTTCAGAACCAAGCAAACTACAAAAATTCCCAGGCTTGGCGCGACTGTCAGGCTGCAACTAGCGCCTTTTAGGGATTGGCACGGGTTGTCAATGAGAAACTGGCGCCAATTGGCGCGATTGTTAGCTATAAAAGCGCGCCAGTCAAGTTTGCTATCCAAAAATAAAAAAACAAGAAATCCGAAGCTAGGCCAACAATAACCAAGTAAACCAAGAGGCGAGAAACAACAAAACAAACTCAACCCAGAACGCTAACCAAGCAGGAAAAAACCAAGAAACAAGGCAAGTTCCAAGCCATTCAGTTCGTAAACCAAACCGGAGATGGACTGAAGTGGTGTTGATCTACTTCGCTAATGCAGAGCAATAGTGTTTCAAAGGCTATCTGGCCATACTTCAGGTTCCGTCTAAAGTTTACAAATCAAACAACAAGACAAAAAGCTAACTCCCCAGCGGAGTCGCCACATTGTTGTGGAGGTAAATCCCCTCTGCGAACAGAGGCGATCCCTACTAGCCAAATGGGGTCTAGCAACAATCAAATAACATTATCACGCAGGTTCCTAATTGCAAATTAAAGACCAATGATGAGGGCCTACCTGGATTCCAACGCTAGTACTTGTAGAAGAGTCGACGCTCTCGTTCCTTTCCTCTGGCTGGTCACGATTCCCACGATCTCCGTGAATGGACACTTGCACATGTAAAGAATGACACAAACACAAGCATAAAATCCAAAAGATGCAACTATATATCAGTCATAAAAGATATAACTCATCATCATTACAAAAGACAATAAGAGTGGAACCATAATGATAGTCGTCTATTATTGATAAACAAAGAAGAATACAACCATAGTTCTGATGTCAAATCCTCCTTTGGCTGGGTAATCAGCAGCACATGCCTTGCAAATCTTGTTGGGAATGGGGAACAAGCCTCTCTCTCCTTGGTTATTTGGACAAGAATCTCCTTACTTTAGATTTAGCCTTATGGGAATGAAGAAGGCTTCTTGCAGCATAAACTTGACAATCCTCAATCTTTGGAATTCTGGAACTTTGGAACTAGCTTGTTAAAGGCAAAATGACAAGCTTTTATAGATAGAGGAGGAGGAGTTAGGATCATCCACAATATTCATGGGATTGGCTTTATCACTAAGAAGCTTCCATGAGAGGTGGCAAACCACTTCCCCTCTATGGAGATTCGAAGCCAAACCAAACCAACTCAAGATAGATTCAGTTTAGGAGTAAGTTAAGAAGAATCTTCGGATGTTGGTTTGTTAAAAACACTACCCATTTTGGCTGGCACGAGTGCAAATCTGAGACAAAGAACCAGCTGGCGCGCCCTCTTTGGAGGATTTCCCCCATTGGCGCGAGTGATGCACAGTGAAACCGCGCCAATGGAAAAATGGTTGTTTTCATGGGTTTTTTGCAGAAGATGTCTTCAGGGCAAATGAAGTTCATACTCAGGGGAATACAATGCAAGTGTTTCCAGGTCATGTCACTTCTCGCAGATCCCGGAATGAGTCCTCCAAGGTGCGGGAGAAGGGGTAACAGGGACAGTGACAAATCACTATGTAACACTCGCAATGAGCGGCGACTTTCTCTCTCCTTTGCTTGCCACACGTCAGGCACTAAGTGGAATTGCTCCTTTTTCATCAAAACTGCTTATCGCCCATGGATGCCCCCGATCAATACCATCAGTTTTGGAGCGGGTCCCACCTTTAGTGCTTAGCCTTTTGTCCCACAGTTTTCTCGGCTCCCACGTGACTGAGTGCTCGACGCTTTTCCATTTTGAGGTTTTTTGCCAGCGATGCATGATTAGCGCTAATCGCACATCAAAAACTCCCTCTGTTTCCCGATCCAGGCCTCCCAGGGGTTAATTTCGTCTCCTGGGCAGTCTCCATGGGTCTCGATCAGCACACTTTAACCGAGGTCCTCGTCGTTCCACACTGGCTACCGCTGCCACTAATTTAAAGGTGTTTTTGATCGCTGTTTTAAATTCTTTGAAGTCTTTTCCGACCTGATACAACCATGTCTTTGTTAATCATTCTTTATGGATCCAATTCGGATCATATTCCAATTAAACCACATATAATTCTAAACCCTAAAATCCTAAAGCTCTAAAACCATATGCCAAATTCATAAATTATAACCATAATTATAAAAATATATACAGGATAATAACGAGCAAAAGAAAATTTATAAAAATTAAATAAATTAAATTAAAATAAATGTATGTAAAATATTTACTTATATATGTGAAATTAAAATTATATAAAATTATTTAATTAAAAGAAATGTGTATAAAATATTTACTTATATATGTGAACGCTTCACCAATCCATACTTAATTCTCTCATGATATAAATAGGAACACAAGTAATTGAAATTCACACAATGGACGTTGCATAACAAAATGTTTCCAAAACAATGCATTACGTACATGAATAAACTACACATTTGATGTTGGACGTATAGGCTGAACGTTGGACGTATTACATGTTTAATACAAGTCGGCTTCATCTCCTTTTAATGTCGGTGCAAACCATGGCAAGTATTCACATGAAATAATCCCTATAGATTCACGACTACGATACTCCAAATGAATCTTGGACTTCCAGAATAGACTTTGTGAAGGAGAAGGGACAATTCACATCTCATGAACTTAAAAAAGAAGGATAAAAACACAATTCTTATTTTCGATGGATGTTTCTTTCGGGGTATCTAATTTAGTTTTCGGTGGTGCATTCGATTTTTACGGAGCTTGAAATTTCTGACAACAGTTCCTTCTAACTCGGACTGTGGGAAACTTGAAACTCAATCTTGTCTACAATTTGGACCTGTAATAACGTCCATTTCGAACCTGTGACTGTGATCTATGGACCTGTGGATTTCACATTGTGGCACTTGCGAATTTTCTTGGAGATAGTTTTCCGTATTTTAGAGTGTGAGCATCATTTAGGCATCAAGGAATACTATTGACCTACCATTGAAGCAGAATACATACATGAAGGCAGACTTGAAATTGCTTCATTTGAGCATCTATTAAGTTGATTGTTGAAAATAGAGTTTGAGCATTCCTTGAAGAGGTGTCTATTGAGCATAATTCGAGTATGCTTTGAAGAATATCTTGAAGGACAATTGAGGAAAGCTTAAAGATTGTTTATTGTACATTCTTGAAGAAGACTTGGGTTGAAATTAGGGATAGTTGCTTTGCAGCATTGTCTTGAAAACACCCTAAAGGATCCATTGAAGTGATGTGAAGATCTTGAGCAATCAAAAGAAGAGTTTTAAGCCTTACTTGAGACACATTTGTATGATGACTTATTGAGTGTTGAAGACAAGTTCTTGGAGTTGACCTAGTACAACATAGTGAAGAATCTTGGAAAACATCTTGGAGTACCTGATGGGCCTCTAAATTAGACATAAATTAAGGCCCATGCTTCTAATTTAAAACATAAATTAAGGCCTATGACCATCCTTCATCACATTAAAACTTTCTTTATGCATTAGATAATTTATTTTTAACTTTAATATATTCATTCGGAAGATTTATGAATAATTGAATATTTGTGCCTAGTATTATTTATTTTTTGTGGAATATTATGAGAATATTGGGAAGATTATGAAGAGTTGGATGAGCAGATAATTTAGGGACTTGTTCCCTACTACTGGAGAATCAATAATAAATAATAATTCAACAAGATATTATGGAATTATGGCACAAATTTTGGAACTCCAATGATTGCGAAAATCTAGGAATGTGTTCCACTAATCAAGGGAGAAGATCCATTAATCAAGGGACTTCGGTGGGGAAAGCTTCCTCCATCCATGGGGAATGATTTTTAATCATTTTGTATAAGTACCAATTCTAATTTTCCTCTAGGGAATGATTGAGAAAATCTAGGTATGCCATAGGTCTCTGAGTTTCCTTGGGCTTGGCCATCCCAGGAACCTTAGATCCCTTTTGTATCATTTTCTTTCCTTCTTTTCATTGCTTATTCACATGCATCTCTAGTTTTTATTTCTTTCTATTTCTGCATTTAATATTAATGATTTCTTGTTGTAGGATTGAGTTAAATGGTTGATGTAAGTTCTTTCGCAGGATCAAAAGCATTATTTCATCATTGGAAAAGCTTTGGAAGTTCATAATAATAATTGAGTTTCTTGGATTAGTCTGCTTATTCTCAAATCTAGATTGTTAGACCTCCATTTTAGCAAAGAACAATAAATTTGTGCTATTTTTTAGAGCATGCTAACAAGCTTCAATCGACTTGATTCCACTTGAATTAGATCAAAAAAACATTCTAGTTCATAAAAACATTTACTCCATTTCATTTGCACTTGATTTGGTTAAGCATTTTTTAGATTTATTAGCTTACTAGTTCTCGAATTTCTAGATTTTCGACTAGTAATGTTTTTTGTTTTTTATTTTTTATTTTTTGAATGGGTTAACATAGGTATTTTTGAGTGATTCCAATTGGAATAGGGACCTAAGAAATCCTAGTTAATAACAAAATTTGTCCCATCCAATTTGTATTTGATTTTATTGGTCATTAAACCCTCGCCAATTTCATCATTTCACAAGGAAACTTCTCCAAGCTTTTTGAGCAAATCCATTCATCTTCCAACTTTGGTTTTGAGTTTTGAGTGATCCTAGGAATTTTCCCACTCCATTCCACCCATAACACACCTTTCCTAGGCCTCCCATCACCTCCAACATCTCACATTTTTCTCTTGGTTGTATCTTGTAGGTTCACTGTAATTCTTACAGAATCATCTTGTAGGTTCACTGTAATTCCTACAAGATCATCCTGTAGGTTTCTGGTACATCCTGTAGGTTTTCTTGAAATGGCCTGTTTTGAGATTGAGTTGAGAAAAAACCTCTAAAAAGTCACCAAAATCCTCCCAAGGGTATCCCACACCATCCAACCATCTCCTAACCCTTCCATCCAACCTCTAACATCCTTAATTCACCTGCCATATCACCAAAGGAAATTAGTTTGCATACTTGTTTTTGCATGAAAAGACAAAAAGACAAAAACAGATTTATTTAAGTCTCTTTACTTGCACATTAGTGATGTTTGATTCTTCTTACTTCCATGCTTAGATATTAGCATTTGGTTCATGATAATTTAGCATTATTTCAATGCATAGTTTCTTGGCAGTTAATTAGGAAATGGTGTGATTTAGCATCGGCTTTCCATCTCTTTCCTTGTACTTTCTTTCTTGCAATAGGTTAAGGTTTCATTTCAAACATTTCATTTTCTACAATTAGTTTAGGATTTGACTTCAGTACATGCATTCCATTACATCATGATAGCAAAGGAAGGACACAATGTATGTCGCACATATAGTGTCGACACCTCTTAAGTTTGTATGAACCTCAGGTTGATAATTAAAGTCGGTAGCCTTGGGAGTTGCAACATTCTTGTTGCAATACTGAGGCTCATCAGTACCTTGAAGACAAACTGAACATTCATAAAGATAATTGGAGATTGTGATATCATCATGAGGTGACTTGAAGAAATTGTTTTGGGTACCATGAAGGATAATGGAGACACCTTCATGTGAAGAGATCAAGGTTGTCATTGATGACATAACGTGGAGACTATAGTGAAGATGAAGATAGACATGGCTCATTGAATAAGACATTGGGAGCCATGAAGTATAATCAAATACATCTTGACAAAGTGAATCTAAGGGTTGGAGCCCAAGAGGTTGGAGCCTCGAAAAGACAAGGTTGGTGCCTTGGAGGGTAGGGTTGGAGTCCTCAAGAAACCAGGTTAGAGCCTGAACCAGATACAGGGTTGGAACCCTTGTGGTTGGTGCCTCATAATTGACAAGGTTGGAGCCTTGGAAGTCCAAGTTGGTGCTTGGGAAATACAGGTTGGAACCTGGGAGATTGAAGATCGATTTCTTCATTTAGGGTTGTAGCCCTACATATATTGTACTTGATTTATTAAAAATTTATAAAAGCATTTATTCTTATTGTTGTTCATTTTGTGTTCTAAGAGTAAGTGATCTAACTAGTAAAAGTAACAATTGAAAAGGAATACTGGTTCACAACCCCCCCGCCCCGCCCCCCTTAGTATTTCTAGCATAAGAGTTTTTGAGAAATCACAACAAGTAGTGGAAAAAGTAAAGGAAAACCTTAAACAAAAACCAAGAGATGCTACAAGAATAATCAAGGTTATCAACTCCAATACAAAAGAAGAACTCGAAGAATATGGTATTGAATAAAGTATTGAAGTTGTCTTGGAAGTGAGAAGGGTAGATACTAAAAACAAAATGATGTTGCTGTTGGAAAATAAATACCACAATTTAGATACCCACATAAAAAAGTTCCACAGAAAATTTAATTCATTACATATGAAAGGGCTTCCAGGCCTGTATGGTATAGGTAATAAGTTAATTCCACAAGAAGAATATCAGCGAAAGTTACATGATATAGCAGTAGATAAAACTAAATTTGCTAAAATTAAAGGAACCATCACTGGAAAGGCTTTCATGGAAGGTTTTAGTTATTATTTATTAATTCAGCATGAGATCAAGCATTTGTTCATAACTAAGCCAACTTTTGAAAAATACATTGAAGTAGATGAATCATACATAAAAAATTTAAAATTTTCTATTGTTGATGAGAAAAGATGGGGCAAATTGTGTGAACTCATCAAATGGGAGACAATGGATTTTCAACAGCAGAATGCCAAGTTTTTAGGGACAAAGAATAGATTTCCTGGGATAAGAAGCAGAACAATAATTTTCTAGCTCCAGTCACCAACAACAATCCTCAAATTTTGTGCAACATGTCAAAATAGTTCAGATTTCCTCTTTTCTAGTTCTATTTTTGTATTAAATCCAAATCAGTTTGGAAAATATATTTTGTAATAAACTTTAATTTAAGTCTATATATTTCAATTAGAAACTCTATAAATACTTTGTAATTCGAAGTAAGAAGGGTCCTTCCTCCTACAACTCAACTTCATCCTTTTCTATGTGGGTACTTAAAACCTCTACCCAGATTTAATGGAGAAACATGTCCATTTGTTGAAGATCACCTAGTTGAATTTTAAGATTTTGCTGATAATTTGAATATCGAACATGAAGATATTTATACTAGACTCTTTGTCCAGTCTTTAGAAGGAAACATTCAAATTTGGCTTAGACAATTATAGCCAAATACTATTAATTCCTGGGCTGAATTAATAAACATTTTTAAGAATCAGTGGGGAATTAAGAAATTATCTAATTGAATTTGAAGATTTGGAAATAAACCCAAATGAACCTGTTGTTGATTTTATAAAGAGATTTAATAAATTATATAATAAAATGTCCCTAGACTGTAAACCTCCAGTTATTGTTGCCAAAGTTATATTTTCTAAGGAATTTGAAGATGAATTTTATATCATGCTTAGAGAGAGGAAATATGAAACTTTGGTAGATATGAAGACCAATGCAATTGAATTTTAAGAAAATAGGTCAACTTCTAGTCAACTAAGAGCAAAAGATGAAAAGGATGAAAGTTAGAGAAGAAGGGGCATCATCATAAAAAACTAAAGATGAAGGAACCAAAATTGACGAAATAACTTCTCTCCTTAGAAATCTATCTAATAGAATCTCTAAAATGGAATCTCAACCAAGGGTTATTCAACCAGTTGCAAATAGACCACAGGTTCAATATAGAAGGTCATTTCAACCTCAAATTTTACAAAGACCAAATAATGATCAACAAATTCAACCTCCCTTATTGATTGATGACCAAGATCTTGAAGAAAATATTCTCATTATTCCAAATGATATCAATCACTTTTAAAATTCTTCATCACACAATGCAATTGTTCCAATAAATCAAGACCAGATCTCTGCCCAAAATCAAGAAAGTTATCAAATTTCTAAATATCAAGCTTTCTCTGAGTTTCTCATTGCTAAGTTAAACAAAAGATATGACTTAATACCTAGACTAGGACCTGGTAGACCAACCAAAAGGGTAACCTTTGGTGAACCTCAAGTTAAAACTTTTGAAACACAAACATCACCAAGTGAAACCCATAATCAGTTTCCAGAACAAAATATTCCTAAAAAAAAATACTCCAACTACTTTTAATGTTGAAAAAGAATTAGAAATAGTTAAGATTCCAATTCCATTATCTGAACTCTCTAAAAATCCAAGTTATAAAAATCAAGTTTCAAAATGGATTCAATCTTCTATTATTGATGCAGAAGAAGATATCATAAGTTTGCAAGATGAAAAACCTCAAGTGGTTTTTGGTCCTAACTCTGATATGATCAACGAAACGATACCTCCCTTCTATGTCACCTTAAAATTCATGACTACCTTTCATATAATTGCATGTTAGATTCTGGGGCATCCCATAATCTAATGCTTAAAGTAATCATGGATCAACTTCAACTGCAAATCACCAGACCATACTATGACCTATACACTTTTGATTCTAAGAAAGTACCTTGTCGTGGATTAATAAAAAATTTAATGGTAACACTCACCCAAATCCTTGTCAAGAGTATAATCTTAGATATAGTGGTCACAAATATTCCACCCAAATTTGGAATGTTATTATCTAGATCTTGTTGTGCCAAATTGGGAGGGAGTTTACAAATGGACATGTCTTTTTCTACAATCCTAGTTTATGGAAGTGAATATTTAAGGTTATATAGAGAGGTCAGATTTATTAACATAGTTTGTAAAGCAAATCAAGCTATCAATCACCCAATTTATGCTATTGACCAAGATTTTGGGTGCTTTACTCTAGTTGATAATGATCGTTCAAATCCTTAGATCAACATTCAAGAAATTGTTTATACCCCTACAATATAAAAAACTGATATTTGGAAAATGTACTTTGATGGAGCATTTTCCAAAGATGGAGTTGGGACTTGAATTGTACTCATAACTGATCCGGCTTGGTCCCTATCGCTATAAATATGACCAAATCTGAAGTATCATTGCATTTACCTCTGCTTGTTTCTCATGTTCCTACATGATTCTGTCATTATCTACCTTACAACTCCTTATTTCTTCTCTTAATCTTCTCAGTGTAACTGTCAAATCAGAAGAGTTCCCAACACCATAATTCTCTTTTGATTCATAGGGAGAGTCTATGTAGTCTACCATCTTGCTAGCCATTTGATATTTCTTCCTGCAAGGTATATGATCATGTCAGCTAAACCAAATCACAATAAAACAACATACCTTAGTATAGCTCGGGGAGGATACCTTATCTACAAGATCAACAAATCAGTATGATACATGTATAACATAATTATGACATCATATAGAAACATAACCCATAAGCATATTACCATGCAACTGTCATTCTAGCTAGAGTCTAGTCATCAATGCCTAACCTTGTCAACAACACATACTACGACCTCATGCATGAAAACAACCATCATTACATCACTATACACTTGACCACATGCAAACGTGAACATGCATAAGAAATACGTAACCAACTACTCATATGCATAAACACATATGATTAAGCATAACCTAACAATGCTTGAAACCAAACCTATAAGAATGATACATGCAACCAAGCATGCAAGAATGTAACCAAACATACGAGATTGTAACCAAGAATACAATGATGATACATGTAAGTGACATATAACGACATGTAACCATTCATACACTTACGACGATGCATTTCAAAATAACAACATCAAGTTCCACACAACGACATCACTACAACCATGATCAACATTATGCAAATGCAAAAAGCACATCGAATGCAAGTGTAAGAGACACACATGAAACTAACATGCATGCATGACCAACACGTAGCCCATCCAGTTTGAGGGGTGAACCATGCTTTGATACCACTCTGTAACACCCTCCTCCCACATCTACCCAAGCAATTGGCCAGCTAGGGTAAACATGCGATGAGAGGCCACTACTATATGATTCGACCTCCTAAGTCACATTAAGGAAGTGGAACTAATAGAAGCACGCCATACAAACATTCAACATCAACTTCAAGGCCCCTGGGAACCATGCCAACACTGCAGGAAGCTTGCGCTTGGGAACCATGCCAACACTTCAGGAAGCTTGCCCCTGGGTCCCACTGAGATTTTGGATAACTTAACCCCTATTCTGATCCAAGTGGATGTTGGTGGCCACCCACCTATCCCATTTGGACCCTCGCAACTGTCTCTTTCAGATTTTCAGTTTTCGTAATTGTAGCACAATTTACTATTTTTGGCAGTTTTTTCAGGTCCTGAACTTTCGGAGCCGTTTTGAGGCCCTAAACGACGTTGTTTTGGGAACTCTGGGGGCAACATGGGTCCATGGACCGATGTTTCCCTTTCCAAAGTGGTATTTCTCGGATAGATCTTCCTAACGAGCTATCATACGCATCAAACGGAGATCGTATGCCAAAGTTACGACCCCGGGAAATTGATGTACCAATTTACCCAAAACGGGGCCCACAATTTGGCGTTTCATCTTCTAAGGGTCGGTTTTGGAATGTGAAGGGTTTTCCATTGTTTCTCAATAATAAATAGGCCTTCGAGCCTCATTGTAACACAGTTTTGGACAGTTCAGAGGCATGTAGCTGCCACATCTCTTCTCAGAGATAAGCTACCATCGCCCTAGCTGGTTTATTTCCATTT
>APFE030288490.1:9806-23247 GCA_000404065.3 Pinus taeda | reverse complement strand
TATGTCATTTCCCAAGGAAGTTGAGCTTCAGTTTCCTCTCCCCGGCAACGATGCCAATAATGTTAGCAATCCAGGAAACTCTTCTAGGTTGCAGCTCGGAGATGCCTGGTAACATATAATCTTCAATATTGTTCTCAGAACTATTGGAATGGATGATGGTTTGGTTCAAGTCAGATGACCATTTCAGCTCTATTCCCACTCAAGACATGCATGAACACCCTCAACAACACAAGGCTTTAAACCACTAATGCTCAATATTTTATAGATTTAATGGATAGATGGAGAATACTAACTGTATTAGCAGATTGCATATATAAACATAAATGAATGACTAGCTACAGGCATCAATACAGAACATTGACTCTATTGGTAGATGCATATATGACCACATATGAATGGTTAGCTACAGGCAACAAAGAAGCTTGCAATTCTAAGTTATTAAAGCAGAGATAAGATGACAATTATCTGGCCTTAAACACAAAGGAAACATGAACAAACTGTTCAAGTGCAAGCATAGAACAACAAAGAGAATGGGTGTTGAACATATTATGGCAAAAGAAGCTTGTATTTCTAGAATGAAGATGAGAAGCTTGAAGGAATAGTGGAGGAATAATCTCCAAAAGTTGAACCCTTCTTACATTTAGTTGTTTGCCTTTTATAGGCTGTTTACAATGCTCGTGAGCTCTCTAGGAGGCTCGGAGTCTTAATCTGCCTGATGTGCGTTTCTTAACTGATTTGATGCCCTCTATGCAAGCATGGCTTGGCAGTTTCTTCTTCTGACAGAAGACTAACCATATTCAAATATTTTTGGCAGCTTGTTGTGATGCTTGGTAGCTCTCTCGTGCCAGAGATGCCCCATAATGTTCATTAGGATGGCTGTTGTGCTGTCTGATCTTATTTGATTTGGCTATGTGGCGTGTTGTGGCTCCATGATCGCTTTGTCGTGGATTCGGCCCTTGCTCTATGGTGAAAAGGCTCTTCGAGTCTAAGGAATCTCTTTAAAACACAGATAGTGACTGCTTTATGTTGTGAACAGAAAGCATAGCAATTATAAGAATTCCCGCCCCTTACTATTCATTTCGAACTTCTAATAATCCTAAAATATGATTTAATTATCCATTGGATCTGGCCTTGTCGCCATCGCAGGTCGCATTCGGTATGGCCTGTGTATTTTGTAGATACATAAAAATCTGGGAAAAACATTTTAAATGGGCTTTACACGGATTTCAAATATGATATATTTTAATTCCGGAAACCCATCGGGTCCGGGTTCCATCGCTACCGCACTGCCTCAGGCTTCTTTCGTATTTCGTTATAACAACGAAAATACACAAAAAATCATTGAAAAATGGCTTTCCCCATACTTGAAATATTATTATATATCATTTTAGAACCCATCGGGTCTGGGGTTTTATCACTGTCGACATTGTCTAGGCTTCCTTTGTATTTTCGTTATACAAAGAAAATACAATAAAACAATGAAAGCTACGTGGGTGCAGATCTCAAAATACATGAATTCTTATATATACCACGGTCAGGTCTGGGTATCAGGTCGCCCGTCTGTATATGCACAGGCCCCGGCTGTTGGTATAACGCCAATGCGATACAATGATGCGATGCCATGTGCCGCCTGCAAACTGTCCCCTCTGTTTGGCCAATTGCGATTCACTACCTAGATCTAGGCCGTTGATCAACTAGATCTAACGGTGGCTGTTCCTTCTCTATTTAAGCTTGCACTTGTGGGTTTTTCATTGTTTTCCTTTGGTTTTCGCCTCTCGATAGTGATTTTTAGCCTTTCCAAGGGCTTTCCTCCCTTGCCCATTTCAATCGATGGATGATTTTTGAGCATTTTTAAAGATTTTTGGGACATGTATGGACCCATTGGCATCTTTTTTAAGAAATTTTGGAGGCTTTGGGGCATCTTTGATTCCATTTTTGTGCCATTTACCTTCAAGGCTAACACTGGCTTCTTCTGGGGATGAAATCCTCCCTGTGAGGTTTCAAGAACTATAGATCAATGCCTTTCCTGTAAAACTAAAATTAAATCTTCCTCCTAGTGTTGCATTGGGCATGGAGTCTTTTTAGCATAAAAATAAAAACTAAAAGAAAAACATATTTACAATACCAAGGCTTTAAGGCCTTAAATGAAATAAAGTTTCAAGAACCGCCCACTTACTAGGCTACCAAAAGTATCTCCTCCTTCCAGATTGTGCAGAATGAATGTCTTGTTTTGTTGAATTTGAGTGATGATAAAAGGACCTGTCCATAAGGAGTCAAACTTGCCATGATTACCTTTCTTTTCCTTAAATGCATCCCTTTAAGCACCCAATCCCCCACTTTGAAATTTTCCACCTTTGCCTTCCTGTCAAAAGTTTCTTTGATTTTCTTCTGATGAGCTTTTGACTTCTCAACCAACTGCTCTCTAATCTATTGTAGTTCAACCAGATTATTCATTCTTCTTACCATGTCATTCTCTTCCTCTTGTTCTTATTGCAAGAATTTAACCACAGGGAGAATCAGATGGATAGGGAAAACAACATCAATGCCATAAACCACTTTGAATGGAGAATTCCCTATGGATTTTTTTTTTTATGGTAACTCTATCAGCCCATAGTGCAAATTTCAGCTTGGAATCCCAACTCTTTTTGTTGTCCTCTAACAACTTTTTGATGACCCTTATCAGACTTTTGTTAGATGATCCTGCTAGGCCATTTCCTTGAGGATAATATGAGGTAGAATGAACCACTTGAATACCCATGGATTCAGTCATGTCCACCACTTCTTTTGCTTTGAAAGCTGCTGCATTATCAGTGACAAGTTTGGTTGGGCAACCAAATCTAGTGAAAATATTCCCATTTAAGAACTTTATGACAACTTGATGATTGGCATTCTTAGTGGGTATAGCCTCAATCCACTTGGTGAAATAATCAGTGGCTACTAAGATCCATTTGTGTTAGCCACTGGAATGTGGGTTGATCTCCCCTATAAAGTCCAAGCCCCACTGTTGGAAAGGACCATTTACATGTATTGGCTTCAGGGGTAGAGATTTTAGTTGCTGTCTTCTTCCAAACATATGACACTTGTCACAATATTTTACAAAAGAAAACACATCAGAGAATGGAGTAGGCCAATAATATCCAGCCCTTAAGATTTTGTGAGCTGTGGTTTTCTAATAGTGATGCCCTCCACAGATGCTAGAATGGAGCTGGTGTATGACCTCCCTAGATTGTTCTTTATCCAGACACCTTAAGAGGATTCCCGATGGGTCTTTCCAATAAAGCATATTCTTATTAATGCAAAATTTTGCATATCTTAGTTTAATGGCACGAGCTTGACTTGAGCTAAGCCTTGGAGGGACTTCTAGCTTTTGCAAAAAATGAACTATGTTGTAATACCATTCACATGTGGCCAGATTTTCAGCCAAAGACTGTGATCCAGGTGGATATTGGTGGCCACCTTCCAAATCCACTTAGACCCCCACCATTGTTTCTTTCAGCTCTTCAGTTTCCTAAATTGTAGCACAGTTTACTATTTTTAGCAGTTTTTTAGATCCCAAACTTCCGGAGCCGTTTTGAGGCCCTAAACGACCCATGTTGCCCCTCCCAAAGTAGCAGTGCTCGGATAGATCTTTCTAATGAGCTATTGTACGCGTCAAACCAAGATCATATGCCAAAGTTACGACCCCGGGAAGTTGATGTACCAATTTACCCAATCGGGGCCCACAGTTTGGCGTTTCATCTTCTAGGGTTAGGTTTTGGAATGCTAAGGGTTTTTCATTGTTTCTCAACAATAAATAGGCCTTTGAGCCTCATTGTAACATAGTTCAGAGGCATGTAGCCGCCACATCTCTTCTCAGAGATAACCTACCATCGCCCTAGCTGGTTTATTTTCAACTCTGTTTGTAAGCATATTTCATTGTTTTCCATTAATGAAATGAAGTATTATTTCCGCTGCATCTTTGTGTATATGGTTATCTCTGTATTTTGTTGCGTTCCTGTTTAAATCCGGATCATATTTACTCTCATTCTATAGGCATGACAACGTCCAAAGACCTCCAGTCGCTCTCACAGGCTTGCCTGCCAGTGTCTAGAGACTCTTTTTGTCAGTTTTGTGCCAATGTCCTTGAGATTTGAACCACTTTTTTCAGGGCGAGAGCCCATGTCACTACCCAGAATTGAACCATCTCTTTAGAACAGTAAAATAACATGGAAATGACAGTACTAAAGCAAATACTTGAGTGAAACCTTGACTGGACCCCTACTAGCCATGATAGACAGTTTTTCAAACATATCATGAATATGTAATCTACAAGTGTAAATAATAGATATGAGCATAGGGGTCTCATACTTAGCTAAGAATCGCTAAGAAACATCGATGCCTCAACACATCAACTGCCATTCCATCCATTAGGTCATAGATACATTGATCATTCAATTACAAGTAAAGACATAGTAAAAGGCATACGTAGATGTTGTCATAAAACACATACATAACCAACATAATAGCAACAAAAATACTCATGAAAGTACAACCATATAGACCACATATAATCCATCAAAATTCTCATAGAAATACAAGGAGAAATAACCTTTCATTAATAATACAAAATCCAAAATTGGAATGGGACTTCCACGTTCCATCTGACCATAGAATGGTTAAGCCAAATATCTCTTCATCCATCCACACCCATGACATACTCCAAGCATGAATGTGGGATCTCATAGAACACATCAATAAAAAATCATCCAGGGCTTCTAGAGGCCATCCACCTCAACCCATATAACAATGATTCCACCTCACAGCCGAACATCATAAAACAATCATCAGATTGGCCTCCATCCTAGCCTTCCAAGGCTCCCAAAGCATTTGTCCCAACCAAGGCTTCCAGGACTAGTAACTCAACCCATAGCTATTGTTAGGCCTCTAGAGCATTTTTCCAACTAAGGATTCTAGGACTAGTAACTCAACCCACCAAGGGCTTCCAAAGCATTTTTCCAACCAAGGCTTCCAGACTAGTAAATCAACCCAAGACATTACAAGGTTTCCAGAGCGTTTGTCTAGCTAAGGCCTCCAGGAACTAATAACTCAATCCAAGCTAAGAAATCATGAGAACCAACCAAAACAAACAAGGAAATAAACCCACAAACTCCATGGTTACCCAAGAAATGGCAAGGCTAGGCAATCCACTGTCAATCCAGGAAATCCTCCATGCCAGTGACAAATCATGACCAAGAATCCACATACATATGTCATGCATGCCAAAACTAGTGAAGAAATCATACATGCAACTCAGTACCAGCAAGCAAATCTGATGTGGTCATTGATCTCGATGCCCTCTTGCGCTTTCCTACTCTTCCTTTCCCTTCTTGCTCCAAGAATCCAAGTATGCCACATCCTCCAAGAGTGCTCCAAGAAAACTCTAAGTCTCAAAGAGTATGAGAGAGACAGAATAATGGGAGAGCTCCAAAACTGAACGAACAAAAGTTTGTGTACTGATCCTCATAAGCCTTTTTATGAATTAGGCCTCTATTTTCTTCATTTTCCATTATTTTCCTTCATTTTCCTCCTCACTTGTAACTTGTGGCCTTTCACCTCCCTTTTCTCATAATGTCCATTATTTTCATAAATAAATGTGCCAAAAATGCCATTTTTCCTTTCCAAAGCTTTAGCCATTTCCTTTGCCAATTTCCTTAGCCATTAAACAATCACAAGTGATCCCCATCACTATGATTTTCCCCAACATTCAGCTTGGAATAATTTTCCCATCATCCGTGGTTATTATTTTGCCTTTATTTACTTTTATTACATGTAATTTTTCACCAGGGTTGTTACATTAACCCTCACATTAGGCTCCATGAAATTATTAGAAAATTCAATTTTTTTATGGATAAGACCTTGATCATGGAAAGAAGATGAGGGTGGAAGAAGTGGATCAGAAATTTGTTTTTCAAATTCCCCAACTTCAACACAAGAGATCACTTTGTTTGGTAATGAAAAACGAGGAGGGTGAGAAAAGTATGGGGTAGACAAATTTTCCTATGTCGATTGAGGTGCCTCATGACCGATAAAGGTTGGAAGAATGAATTTTGAGATGAGATTTGTTTGACTTTGGATTTGGATATCACCATCATTAAAATACGATTCATTATCCACAAAGGACTCAGATTCAAGTTGCTTCAAAGAGATTCGAGCCAAACGTTGAAACTTTTCATTGAAGAAATCCCAATCCACATCTCCTTCAGGAAACTCATAATAAATATGAATAAATCTATCAACAAAATACTCTTATGGTTCGTTGAGTTTCATTCCAAGTTGATTGGTCCTTTTATACACATCTTGATAATCATACCCATCAAAATCTTCATGAAGCTCCTTGCTAAGTTGCTCAAATGAATGGATAGAAGCGACTGGTAACATGTGTCGTCATTGCTTGACATGACCTTCAAGTGTGAGGGTAAATAGCCTACAAGCCAAATATTCACAATTCACTTTAATAGAATCAAAAAAATTAAGAAACTAAAGCATATATTCAAGTATAAATATCCCCCCCTTGCCATGAAACTTAAACTGAGACAGGTTATGAATGTAGAAATTATTTTGTAGATTTGAAACTACTCATGATATTTATTAAATCACAAGACTCGAAGCTACTCTACTGCTCTACGAAATTCAATTCACAATCGAGAACACAAATCATAGACATGTAAGAAGAAACATCACAAATGCACAGAGATTTATCTAGGGGAAAGCAACTACTCAAAACCCCTTCTTATCTGTATTGCATTAATCAAAGAATAAAGATGAATACATACGCTTGTTTAAGCATGAGCACAACCTGCAATTGTATGTTTTATCCCTCTACTTGAATAACTGACTCTAGCCAACACTTAGATAATTTCAAGTCGTCCAAGCTCCTATTTCCTTGCATTGTTCCTTGAGGAATTAAGCCCCTATTAATTAGGAAATTCCTTCAATTTAATTGTGCAATTCCTCTAGGTTCTTCCTCTAACTGCATGTACCTGTACACTTCCAAATAGTCTACAACTGATAGTACACTGCCTTGGAATCTCCATCTCAACTGGGTAACTCAAATTATCTACATGCATGAGCTAATTTAGGATGATTGATCATTTATCTAGATGATCACTAAGTGTTGTTGAAGTTCATTTCCACAACTTGACCTCCACTAGTTCCTCCAACAGTTAGAACTAGTTTAACTCACCATAACTCAATTTAACTGAATTAAATTGATACAACTGAAATTAACTCAACCTAGGCTCCTAAAATTTAGGAATCACTGCACACAACTGAACTTCATGCTCCTAACTTGAATTAACTAATCTAGACTCCTATTTTTTAGAAATCAACTCAAGGAAACTAAACTTCAACTCATTAACTCAAATTGAGTGTTCTTAACGGAATGACAAGAGCCGTGTCACCTCAGTTAACTCCTCCAAGTTGTCCGTTGATGTGGAATTTCGAACTACTCAATTTGATTAAGGCAAAATCAAAATTGACACTTTCTTGCTACATTTTCAACACTCCCTCTCAGCAAGAAAGTGATTATCAACCATCCCTATCCCGCGCTTGTGGAATGTACTGCATGCAACACCTATCACTATTTTTGCTGCTACCGCAACATTTGCAACTGAGAAGCATCCAAAAAAAACATTGAATCAATTGTGTCGACAAATGTCTCTGTGTTGTTGTTGACTCTACTACTGAGCCTCATGATTTGTTGTCAACACTCCTCTGCACTCCTCAGTATCTGACTGACATTGATCCTCCTATTACTGAATACGGTGGGCCCCTGCAGCAAGGTAATTATCCATGAGTAGAATGCCTCAAGGGACCTTGCCCAAATTTCTGCAACTTTTGGACTAAGGATCTACACCACTCCACCTCACTCTTGGAGGTATAACTGTATGTGCTCCCACTACCTCTCCATTTGTGGATGCTCCACAATTTCTTGAGGCTTATGTTGAGGCTGCATGTTGAGAGGTCTAACATGCTCCCTCTCAACGACCATATCTCTAGTCTCTTCCTTGCTCCTCAAGGCTTTACATACATCTTCTACCTCAAGCGCATATGTGTTCTTGAATTGAAACTTGATTTTCTTCACTTGTCCCATAGCTATGTGTTTAAGGAATGCTTTCCCTTTGCTGGAGATCACATCATAACCACGGTCTTCCAAAACTGCAATGTAGATGAGATTTTTCTTTAGACCTGGAACAAACATCACATCATTGAGTCTGAGATGGGAGCCTGACTCCCTCTGAAAGGTGATTGTACCAATCCCAATCACGTTGTGCCTTCTACCATCTCCAAACTCAATGTTCATCTGGAGTTATTTCTCCTCCAATTCACTGAAAAATTCTCTATTCCTCGTCATCTTGAACAAGGCACCACTTTCTAAGTACCACACACTCCCGAGTCCCCATCACTGTGCTTGTCGTGCATGTGATGAGAGTGAAGTAAATCTCAAACTATAAAGCCAAAACTTCACCTGCTACTGCTACTGTAGAATCCTTCTTGGTTTCCTTCTTCTGTGGACACTTTGTGGCATACTGCCTGAATTCATGACAATTGAAACACTTAATTTTGGACAAGTCTTTCTTCTTCCCCCCTTGACTAGATTCAACCTCACCTTGGGACATATTTCCCTTGGCCTTCATTCCTTTGCTAACTAATGCAAAGTCCTCTTCCTCTTCTTTGGATGAGGTCCCATCTCTGGTACTCATGTACCAAGTCAAACCATAAGCGATCCCAACAATAGTTTCTCCTTCCCATTCACCGAATCTTGATAATAATGCCAACTCATGGGAAGGCCCAGAAGGGATAGAGTTACCAAGTCTTCTTAGGGAAATTAACACAGAACCTGTTGAAAATGGCAACAAGAAATGATAAAAATAGAAGTGCTAAAAATAGCACTTCTATAAATAGAAGTTTGGGTACCAGTGTTGGATTGAGCAATAGGGAATGAAAAATAGAAGTGCTAAAAATAGCATTCTATTTTTAGCAGTTTAGGATGGATTCCTATTTGAGTTAGTCCCTAAACTATAATAGGAAGAAAAATTCAAATTTGAACTTAACAGCTGTTTGAAAATAAATTAATTAATTCACCATGAGTTAATTAGTTGTGAAAAATCAAACATGAAGTCTATGTGAGGACATGCAACAGTTTCTCCATTAATTGAGGAATTTATCCATCAGTTAAAAAGATAAGGATGAGTTATAATTTGAGTTGTAATTAGTTGGCTCAGTTAACTGAGTCAAGTCCAGTTAGATTGATTTAAACAGTTTGTTTAAATTAATTGTGAGTTCAGTTAGTTAATGTGTGCTTGCATACAATTGCTGCACTTCAGATAACTGAATATTCTCTCATGAATAACTCATGCATGTCAGTTCAAACAGAGACCCAATTGAGACCAGAGGAGGGACAATGTACTATTAGTTGGATGGATTTTTCCTATAAAGGAAGCTCATCTGTGGAGAAGGATTTATCTCCTTTAGCATTGCGCAATTGGATCAAAGGTTAGTGAATGTGTGAAGAGGCCAATTCACACAAGTGGTTGCACTAGACCCCAAGGAAAATTGCACAAAGAAATAGGAGGCTTGGATGGAAGAGGAGAAGGTTTTAGAGAGGCCTTTGACTGTCTATGAGTAGCAAAGGGATTGCAAAGAGAGCAAGATAGCTTGTGCGCTGATTCTTTTTGTAATCCAGACTATATTTCCACTTGTATGATAATATAGAGATTGGGGTAGACTGAGGCTTTCCCCAAGTTATTTATTCTGTGTTATGTTTGATTTATTTATTTTTCTCAGTTATATGTATTCTCTTGATCTTGCTCAATTCGATTAAGCTTCCGCAAAGTGTTGTAGAAGTAGATCTTGTATTGTGCTTTAGTATATTGCATAATCTGTTGATCTACAGTGGGAATTTCTACATGGTATTAGAGCAAGGTTTTGTAGAAAAATTTCTACATGGTATCATAGCAAAGGTGATCAAAGCAAAGAACAATATACACAAAGAAGAGAATTCAAAGTAAAAAAAATAAATAAATAAATAAATTGGCCCCGAGTTTTCAGAGCAGATATGAAAATTATTGTGCAAAAATTTTAGAAACAAATAGCATATATAGATTTCTTGCCAAAAAATACTCAAATTCAAAAAACAAATCGGCTGAATCGGAGCTCGAATGAGGGAGATATCGTTGATTTAAAATCAACTCTTTTTCTAGAAAATTTTATGACGACAGCAAAGATGAAATAGATTGGTGTGCTAGCCAAGAATCTGTATGCACTTGAGGTACAAGATGAATGCAAAGCCTTGAGGAGTAAGGCAAAGGATAGATACTTGGTGGTTGAGAGGGAGAGTAAATTACCTCTCAACATGCAAAACCAGAAGAAGTCTCAGACAATTGTGGAGGAGTCACGATTGGTGAAGCAGCTTCAGGAGGTTGTGGAGCAGCCACAACTAGAGAAGTTGAGAGGAGATTGAGTAGAGACATCTACTCATGCAGAGACCTCTAGTAGGGGGGAATTTCAAGCCAGATGGGTAGAGGGATCACATGCATCCATACCTCCAGGTAGGAGGTGGGGCGATGTGGAGTGATTGTCCCAAGAACATTGGAATAGGGGCAGGATCCTTGAGGTACCCAACCTCTTTGGTTCGACTTTGCTACAAGAGCCCTGATGAGGAGCATTAGGACTGGCTGAGTGGGTAGAGAGTGATGTGGATGGAGCGGCAGAGAGAGTTATAGTGCAGGAATCCCAAGACAGTGCAGAGCTAGCAAGCTGCAACAATATGAGAGGCACAGGAGTGTTGCACCAGTGCAGGATGGCACAGAGAGGTGTACAATGGTGTGAGATGCATGGAGTGTTGTAGCAACTTAGAGGTCAGAGAGGGAGCACTTGTTAGCAGCAGATGGAGCTTCAACATCAGAGTATGTTTCTAGCCCAACATAGAGGTCAGTTAGGAGTTTTTTTGTTTCTAGAGTTGTTGGAGCAACCACACTTGGTAGAAGTGTTGCATGTAGAAAATTCCAAAGGTATAGGATCGTGTTCGAGTTGAAACCTTTCTTGTTGAGAGGGAGTGTTGAAAATGGAAACAAGAAATGCTAAAAATAGAAGTGCTAAAAATAACACTACTATAAAAAGCAGTTTGGGTACCAGTGCTGGATTGAGCAACAGGGAATGAAAAATGGAAGTGCTAAAAATAGCATTCTATTTTTAGCAGTTTGGGTTGGATTCCTATTTTAGTCAGTACCTAAACTATAATAGGAAGTAAAATTCGAATTTGAAATTAACAACTGTTTGAAAATAAATTAATTAATTCACCATGAGTTAATTAGTTGTGAAAAATCAAATGTGAAGTCTATGTGAGGACATGCAACAGTTTCTCCATTAATTGAGGAATTTATCCATCAGTTAAAGAGGTAAGGATGAGTTCTAATTTGAGTTGTAATTAGTTGGCTTAGTTAACTGAGTCAAGTCTAGTTAGATTGATTTAAACAGTTTGTTTAAGTTAATTGTGAGTTCAGTTAGTTAATGTATGCTTGCATATAATTGTTGCACTTCAGATAACTGAGTATTCTCTCATGAATAACTCATGCATGTCAGTTCAGACAGATGCCCAGTTGAGACCAGAGGAGGGACAATGTACTATCAGTAGGATGGATTTTTCCTATAAAGGAATCTCATCCATGGAGAAGGATTTATCTCCTTCAGGATTGCGCAGTTGGATCAGAGGTTAGTGAGTGTGTGAAGAGGCCAATTCACACAAGTGGCTGCATTGGACCCCAAAGAAAATTGCACAAAGAAATAGGAGGCTTGGAGGGCATAGGAAAAGGTTTGAGAGAGGCCTTTGACTGTCTATGAGTAGCAGAGGGATTGCAGAGAAAGCAGGATAGCTTGTGAGCTGATTCTTTTTGTAATCCAGACTATATTTCCACTTGTATGATAATACAAAGATTGGGGTTTTATGTTGAGGCTTTCCCTAGGTTATTTATTCTGTGTTAAGTGTAATTGATTTCTCTTTCTTAGTTATATGTGTTCTCTTGATCTTGCTCAATTCGATTAAGCTTCCGCAAAGTGATGTATAAGTAGATCTTGTATTGTGTTTTAGTATATTGCATAATTTGTTGATCTATAGTGGGAATTTCTACATGGTATTAGAGTGAAGTTTTGTAGAAAAGTTCTACATGGTATCATAGAAAAGATGATCAAAGTAGAGAACAGTGTACATGAAGAAGAGAATTCGAAGAAAGAAAAAATTGGGCCGCGAGTTTTCAAAGCAGATATGAAATTTTTTGTGAAAAATTTTCAGAAACAAATAACAGATCTGGATTCCTTGTCGAAAAGGACCCAAATTCAAAAAAAAATCAGTTAAATCAGAGTTCGAATGAGAGAGATATCCCTGATTTAAAATCAGCTCCTTTTCTAGAAAATTTCGTGACAACGGGAAAGATGAAACAGATTGGTGTGCTAACCAAGAACCTGTATTCACTTGAGGTACAAGATGCATGCAAAGCCTTGAGGAGCAAGGCAAAGGTTAGATACTTGGTGGTTGAGAGGGAGAGTAAATTACCTCTCAACATGCAGCACCAGAAGAAGTCTCAGACAATTATGGAGGAGCCACGATTGGTGAAGTAGCTTCAGGAGGTTGTGGAGCAGCCACAACTAGAGAAGTTGAGAGGAGATTGAGTAGAGACATCTACTCATGCAGAGACCTGTAGTAGGGTGAAATTTCGAGCAAGTTGGGCAGAGGGATCACATGCATCCATACCTCCAGGTAGGAGGTGGGGTGATGCGGAGTGATCGTCCGAAGAAGGTTGGAATAGGGGTAGGATCCTTGAGGTACCCAATCTCTTTGGTTCAACTTTTCTACGAGAGCCCCGATGAGGAGTAGAAGGACTAACTAAGTGAGTAGAGACGGATGTGGATGGAGCGGCAGAGAGAGCTACAGTGCAGGAATCCCAAGGCAATTCAAAGCTAGCAAGCTGCAACAATGCGAGAGGCACAGGAGTGTTGCACCAGTGCAGGATGGCATAGAGAGGTGTGCAACGGTGCGATATGCATGGAGTGTTGCAGCAACTCAAAGGTTAGAGAGGGAACATTTGTTAGCGGTAGATGGAGCTTTAGCATCAGAGTATGTTTCTAGCCCAACAGAGAGGTCAGTTGGGAGTTTTTTGTTTCTAGAGTTGCTGGAGCAACCACACTTGGTAGAAGTGTTGCATGCAGAACATTCCAAAGGTACAGGATCAGGTTTGATTTGAAACCTTTCTTGTTGAGAGGGAGCGTTGAAAATGGCAACAAGAAATGCTAAAAATAGCACTGTTATAAATAGCAGTTTGGGTACTAGTGCTGGATTGAGCAACAAGGAATGAAAAATGGAAGTGCTAAAAATAACATTCTATTTTTTAGCAGTTCAGGATGGATT
>APFE030288474.1:0-13957 GCA_000404065.3 Pinus taeda | reverse complement strand
CACCTAGTGCAACAAACATGGGGGCCTACCATCCCCCACATGTGTGCCTAGTCATGGAAATAATATAACATACACCAAAAAAATTCAAGGGGTAACCTCCTTTTACAATCAATACAATGTACAAGACAATACTTGATGATACTCTTACTAGGTCTCCTTTATACGTATATAGGAGACAATGGATATAATTACAATAAAATGGGACCATTAAAGGTACTAGCCTACATAACAATATACAAATAGAAATGGAATTATAAAATATATCTTAATTAATAGGGGGTTTTAGGGTTAACATGGGGTTTATATGGGGATTAGTAGGTCATATATGTTGAACTATAGTTTATCAATGCATTGATTGTTACCATCTAGGCTTTGCCTAGGAAAAGTGGATACCCATTAAATGTACATTCAATTTTTAAAATAATGAAGTGTCTTGGTTACTCCCAAGAATTAATTGGTATAATGATGTCCTATAAAATTCCTTCTACAGTAACAATTTATCTATTTTCAAGTTGAATGATAGTATTTGTATGGCGCAACTATTCTCTTAAGTTCAATATTAGCTAGGTATCCTTCTTCATTACAGTAATTGTAGCTCATGAGTCTGCTAAACTAGTCTATATCAAAAAATTTCTAATATACACATACGTGATTCCCTAGATCAAAATGCATGGGGGTGAAGACGTTTTGTAAAACTAGGTTAGCAAGCTTCCCCATAACATTAACTACAAGGGGTATTTTTTCTTTCTCTTAGGTTTCTTAATGCATATTTGCCTAATTTATTTATTGTATAATAATGCATATTTAATGGATTGAAGGGGTGGTATATTCAAACATACTTTTAAATTCTCCTAAAATATAGATCTTTTATTTTGTGTATGTCTTCTCTTTCTCTAGCCTTTCCTAATAATGTAGATCTTACTAAGAGGCCTAACTACTTTTTTAGATTTTCAAATATCTTTTAGAAATCTATTATTGGTCCTTTACACCTTTTATTAATGAATCATAGCCACTTCATGCTATGTTATGTGTCTTGGTATGCTTCTCTTCACAAATTCTATAGAAATCCACTATGATATTTTTTCATTCCTTATTCGCATGGAAAGTTTTACGGGTTAATATTCATAGGTGTGCTAATTTTCCATGGTTTTTCCAAAGAAAACATTCACCAACTTCCATAAAATAATTCGCCCAATTTTATAATATAAAACTATTTTACATTAAATAGCGCCAAAATAATATACAAATTATAGATAAAAATATAATAAATTTTAATGTTTTTACAAATATATGCCCAAATATATTATAGTTTTTATATTAGAGACTAGTAAGATTCGTTGAGGTTTATAAACATTAAGATAAATTTCCATTTGGCATGTTTCTTTCTTCATTTGAGGAAGAAACTAAACAAGACTATAATAACATCCTCTTAATTCATCTTTATCTTCATGGTGTTCATCTACATATCCAATAAATGTAAAACATTTTTTTCATTATTCTAACAACCTTTGTATTTGATTTTTGCGAGATTTGTAGTGATAGTTTTGAATATTGTGGGGAATAATTTCTATTACCTTTGTTCTATAAACTTATAGACAAAGATTATTTGTTGAACACTTTGTTTATGTCATCCTAATCTAACTAGAAAATTTCTCCATTGGAAAGGAAGTTCAAAGCCTTAATTGACTCTTCACTCACGCCCTTAAGAAGCACAAGTTTTGGGTATTCCTGATCTATCATGCAAATATATGTCCTCTTTTAACTATGTTGATATATTTCTTCATAATATTCTAGGATTCACTCTCTCTTTGTATCATTCTAAAAAACTAATCTCTAGTTTCTCTAGAATTGTAATGATCCTTGCATTTCTTTATGAAGGTTTTCTTCACTTGTTGGTGTACATGTGCATTACCTCCTACTATTTTTAGAAGTTACAACTTATAGTATGCCTATTTTTAGTATGCATTTTCATTTATGATGACATGTGGTAGTGATTAGGCATTGAATAGGTAGTGACATGAATATATCTTATCCATTACTCCACACATCCCTATCCATAACCTAGTTATTCACAAGTGCATAATTCCTTCCTATTTCTAGGGACATTCCTCATCCAAAACCTTAGACTCTTATCCTTTTATCATAAGAATACTTATCCTTTGACTTTTAGTTCTATTCTTGGAGCATTTGAGAGTTCCTGAGTTAAGAGTTTCAGGTGTGTGTTCTTACTATAATTATCACTTATTTATGGCTCAACCTATCCTTATCGAACCTTATTATTGACCATAACTCTATTTTAGACGATAAAACTCCACTTTTGGGCTATTTAATTCGGTATAAGAGTTCCTTTTCTATTAGTTGTGCATGCACAAGGAACCATACCTAATGCACATTACTTCTCTCTATGATTTTTCTATTTAATTGTAATCTAGTCAAATAGTTGTTTAGTCCATTCGCAAGAAATTCAAAATGTTATTTCAGTCTCTTAGTCTATTTCATTGTTATTTTATTCTCTATTCACTCTTTTTTATGCAATTGTTAATGTAGTTGTTTTTTACAAAACTAGATCTTTTGATTCTTAAAATACAACAAGGTATCAAAGAATTTAAGGATTTTGTGAAAAATATACTCATATTATTGTATGGCATATATAATTGAAAAACCCAAACAAAATGTATCAACTAATTATCATTATTATTCATACTGCGTTTAACTATTTGAGGGAAAGCCCTACATAATTCTTCTAATATGAAGTAAGGAAATTTATAGTCATTATGCATACTAAAGAAAATATCAATTTATGTCTAGTGAAGGCAAGTACTTTAACAAAATGAATATGGATTATGTGACATCATGGTTGTACATTTATATAGGTTTTCTCTTCCATATTGATTATTTTACAACTCCAAATGACACATGAGCTAGGTTATAGGGGTTATTTGGAAATATAGATGGGTTGAGAGGATGTCAATTGGAAAATGAATTCACATATTTGAGCCCACGAAACTTCAAAAACATACAATGCTTCTTCTCTAGTTCTAATATTATAATTCAATAGTTTAAGGTATGCGTAATTGATAGAAGATATAAGAACCTTATCATATCAATATTTCTAATTCAAGACCTATGTATTCCAGGTTTGTTTGTTTGTTTGTTTGTTCTTTCCACAGTACAAGATTTTATATGGGAAAAACGTAGAAGATGCATTATATAGATGACTTCATAGATTTAGTCATTCACTAGCAATATAAGATTATTAACATGGGGGATATCAATATACTCAATACCCATGTACCTATAATGCATGATGATAGCAAGAAGAACAAGTAGAAATCAAGGGATATTGATCACATAAATGGAGAAAGCATTGAATCCACTAAGGAGATTTTGATCACTAAGGGAGGAAACCCTCAGAAGGAGAGAAAAACGTGAAACACTTATAACAATTTTTTTCATCCAAAGAGTTCATATATATTAAATTACATTGATTTTATGCATCAAGTACTTCAATAACACAACTTTTTATATTGCATATCTGATTGTGTGAACCGGATCATTAAAGACAAGACAACCAAATATCAAGATAAGGGTGATTGTTTTAATATTATCACTTCAGTATTTGATATATTTATCTTAGACGTTTTTCTAATCATATTTTACTATTTTTCTTCCTTTATACCTTGTTTTAGACCTCCTATATTGTTGGGAGACAAAACTACTATGAGAGTATTGAGATAAGGTTAAGAAAACATTGATTATAGAAGATTTAAGAATATGTTACATGTTATTAATCTCTTTGAGAATCTCATCTATATTTACTAAACCACACACTGAGGTAAAGGTAAGTGAGTTTAGTTCACACTTAGATTAGAAATTTTTGGTAAAAAATATACCATATGTGTCTCTAGGTTGATTCATGCAAGCTAGTTATGAAATGATATTTTGTTTTTTAATATATTTTAAAATGAATAATAATGCAACAATTAATATTGAATATCTTAGCTCACTTTAAATGTCAACCTATGTTTTGTGGAAACTTATGAGGTGTGATTCACTATCTACACAACTAGAAAGATCTTAATTTGAAATTAAATAGAATTCTAAATAATTGCATAGGTGGAATGTTGGAGTTTAGAAAGTCATTTCTGTATGCTTCATACCGTAAATCTTGTGATATTCATCGTAACTCCCTTCACAATTTAGACGTGTGGATAAATATATCAATTCATTTGTGAAGGAATAAAGAAATAGGTAGGGAAAATTTTAATGATGAAACTTGATCTTAAATTTTAGAAATCATGGCGAATGCTATTAGTACCTAATATATAAATTGTAAGATGTTTGAAAAAATTTCTATAAAGTTATTTTGATTTCTAATTATAATTTATATTATTGTATATACAATTTTAGCCATTTTTTTGGTAAAATAATTTTATACTCTAAAATTTGGGCTTATCATTTCTTAAAAAATGGAAATTGGTGAATGTATTTTTCTAGAAAAGCATGAAAAGTTAGCTAACCTACAAATATTATCCCCTAAATTTTCCCATAGAAATAGGTTAATGCATTGTTTGGACTAAGATACTAAATGATGCTATTAGATATCCAATCCTTATAGCTTTTAGAAATATTATATTTCTTATCAAACATGCTTCAAGTACTAAGGATTATAAACTAAATCATAACAATTAAATGGAGGAAGTACAAATAACATAAGTTTTATTTGAAGACACAAAGAAAAATATATAAATTTTAGAAATAACATGAATTAACTAGTTATCTTAGTGTAATATAGGAATTAAAAGTCGTACCATAAAAGTATATAATCAACTAATGAAATAGAATTGAAATTAAGAAAGAGATGCATATATGTGCTCTTGAATCTCTTGTTGAGTGGGACCTAATCAAGGATGTTATTGGAACCCTAGTTTAGATAAGAAAAGCTAAAAATGAAAAATAGTTATCTTATTCTCTTATTGAAAACTTGTCATAATGATAGGGCAATGGGATTTATCCTTCTTCAACATGAGGTGTTGGTAGTACTAGATAAATGATAACATTCAAAAAAGTATAAGTTCTCTAGTGTATAAACCTATCCTCCTATGTATGATTGGAGGGAAAATCTAATTGATATCCTAATCACTTCTTTGATTGATCCGTGTTATCCTTAAATCCTACATTATTTTTTGGCATCTCAACCTCCCTATGCAATTCAAATCCTCCAATTTAATAAAATAAGAAAATCATGTGCACACAAAAATTAAATATAAAAGTAACCTTAATAACCCATAAAAATATATCTTTTCTATATGAGAGTGAAGTTTTTGAGAAAATTGTATCAAAATTTTGAATAGGATAGGAAAAATAATTCATAAAATGAAGGGCTAACAACTATGAATACCCTTTATTATATTCCCACTTCCTCATTCCTTTCTTTAATTACCCACCAATTGAAGCTAAGAGTCAAAATTCTATTGGCCATGCTTTTCATGTCATGTTGGCATGAAGGTGTTAAATAAAAATCCACACAATTGACACTAGATAGTAATATCCTTTGTGTACATGACCATGGTGTTAAAGCTCTTGTTAGTGTGGATTTCATATCGTTGACATGTTCCATTCACAGTGCTTGAGTGCACATGCAAAGTTCCTTACGAGTTTGTTAATTGTGGTTGATAAGTTTAATGTAATTAATTCTCATAATTTTCCATGACATGAGAGCGTTATAAGTGAGATGATCATCGATATAGAGTGATTGGAAACAATATACATCATTGGAGGATACTAGTCCCTTTCTTAAATAAGGCTTTGTGATTGTGACACATACCTGACATTAACATATCAAATTTGCAAAATGCAATTACATGCCTTCCCTTATGATTATATTTTCTCCCCTCTCCCATAGGGATTTTGAATAGATGTTTATTGGGTGTACTTTTAAGGCACTCCTTAATGTTAAGGTCATTAGTTAAAAACATGTGTGTAGTCCCACCTACCTAACAAGAAAGAATATCTCCCATTGCAAAGCTTTGTGATCTAGATCAATCCTTGATCTAACTCCTGGGATTATTATGGGGTTTTTTCCACTTTTATTAAGGAGAATATATTTCAAAAACGTGAATAAGTGCTATTAAAACAAGTGAATGGAGGTGATAGGGCTTACATCATAGGAGTTTTATTGAATACCTTATTTTATGTGCACTCTTTCTTCTCTCTCTATGTTTCTCAAATGCACAATGATTTTACCATTGTTTTATTTTATTGATGCTAAGAGTGTAAAAGAAGGTAGTTTCTTTTCTAAGAGTATAAATGGATAAGGCTTTCACCATTGGACCTAAAGTTTCATTCTATATTCAATGTATTTTTCATTGTGCCCTTCCCTTTAACTGAACTATGAGATTACTAATGACTTTGTAAATGTGGACCTTTTCTCATTGCAATACTTTTCACATGTAAGGTCACATGATATTTTTATATTAATAATAAGGGTGTAGCTCTAAGCTACAACACAAGTAGTCTTCAAACAAGGATCATAAGGCTTTATACTTCTAATGATCATCAACACTTAATGAAGCCAAGGTTTCAACCAACATTTCAATTTTACATGCATGTTTTTGAATGAGAAGAATTCGAAATGATACTCATTAATGGGTGTGCCATATCAAGTGTTGTGTCTTGGGGACAAAATTCCTTTGTGGGATTGTTGAGAGAATCATAATATTCAACTTGTTGCACTAATGGGAAAAATCTTGTAATTTCAATTAATGCAAGTAGAATTGAACTCTTTACTCAAACTTAACGATACTTATGCCAAAACCATAAGTTAGTGGTTTTACCAAGAATTCAAGCCATGAATAATGTAATATATTCTAGCTCTATTACATGTTTATGCATAACCTAGCAATGAAAGAAACAAAACTATTTTAAAAGATAGGATTGCTTTTCATTTAGCAATTGAATGGAGCTTATTGCTATAATAACTAGATAGCTAACCTAACTTGTATAATGAATACTATATTAAGGGAATTCAAAATGCAAATGTAATCAATTATGGAGCTTCTTGGATGGGTTGATAGTTTCTCCACATTGACAAGACAACATTAATATTAATATTGGTTGTGAAGAGAAATAGAATCAAGAATCATATATCTTATTTATCCATAAGTAGGAATACAATACAAAATATTATGATCTAACATTATGAAAAAATATTTTCTGCATAATTCAATTGGTTTAACATATTCCCATGGTTATACAGAATTAAATGTTGACAATAAGAGAAAATGCCCACAATTTATAAATTAACATATTTAACTAAGAATACCCTCTAAATACCCCTATGAATATAGTATTTTATATTATATACAATATCAAATAACATAACAACACTACAAAAATAAATGGCATACCCTTCCTCCTATTAATTATTTTCACCATCAACTTCTATATCATTAAAATCTTTATATATTCCTTGTGTACTCACTCCTCTATGCTATAAAAATATCTAATGTATTCTTCATGGATTTGGAGAAAAACTTTCTAGATGGCTTCCATCAATACTCATACTATGCACATGGTGGATTTATTTTCACACACATTAATAATATTCTCTTGATTGTTATTCACTTGACATTCTTCATGGTGGGGTGTTTCTTCCATGGATACACCTTCATATTAATATTTAGGACCGCTAGTTCAAAAAATTATTACATCCTATAGTATATTCATTACACCCTTAGGTTTGAAGTGCTCCTTAACAACCTTCTTATCCTCATTACATGAAAATTCAAAATGATTAGTATTTAAATTCCATGAATCCTCACCTCTTTTTGATTATGCCCATATGAAAGAAAATTGCATGGATTTTTTTATAGCACTTAAGAAAATCATCCCATTTAAATGATTTTTCATACAATATCCATTTGCCAAGATACTCATTGAATGGTCTATTATAACTATTCATGTACCTCATAGCCTTATTTTAGATGAGTAGTAGATTTATGGCACCAATATTATTATTTAGCACCACATCTGTTATATTTGAAAATAGAATCCCCTTGCATTAAATTATTAATTAGGTAACAATTACTTGTTCAAGTGATTCTCATTTAGTTGAGAAGTCTATGATAAAAAATAAAAATAAAAAATCATTTGTACTAGTGCACAATCATGCTTACCCTATCATCCACTTTATCAACCTTTCATAAAACAATTTCAACTCCATATGTCAAGGGATCAAATCCCAATCAATGGAGTCACTAAGTGAGTTCTTCAATTCAATAATATATCATGGCCAACATATTAGGGAATTGGTCTCTGTGAGTGGAGTCACTCTCTATTGTTTTATCATCCTCTTTATCAACCTTTCATAAAACAATTTCAACTCCACATGTCAAGGGATGGAATCCCAATCACTAGAGTCACTAAGTGAGCTCTTCATTTCAATAATATATCATGGCCAACATATTAGGGAATTGGTCTTTGTCCTTTAGTGGAGTCACTCTCTATTGCTTTATCATCCTCTTTATCAACCTTTCATAAAACAATTTCAACTCCATATGTCAAGGGATCAAATCCCAACCAGTAGAGTTAGTCACTAAGTGAGTTCTTCAATTGAATAATAAATTGTGGCCAACATATTATGAATTTGGTCTTTGTGCTTTAGTTGAAAAAGTAATAGTAAATCAAAGTTAATAGAGACATCGTAGTAAAATGTAGGAATTAAAATAAATAGGAAAACAAAAATCATGAGTTGAATTTATAAAAAGAAAAATCATGCAAACTTTTCTTTGTCTTCTTTTTAAAGGACAGTGGGGTAAACCAATTTTGAAGATTTGAGAAATGAAGAGTATATATATATTATTATATATATATATATATAACAATTATTCAATTAAATAAAAGAAACATTAGAAAGACCAATATATTCATTAAAAGAAAGCCTATATACACTATTGCAAAATTTCTGAAGATATTCCTATAATGCTTTCATCATTAAAAACAAGTAATAAAAAACAGTTAATCATAATTAACTAAACATAGTTAATAGATCAGCGTAATTAATTTTTAAAATTTTCACTCATCTGTGGAAGAAATAAGAGATCTTTAGTGAAACACAGAATAGGTCCATATATTCTTTAATGAAAGGGTAGGGTAGATATGTCCGTTAATTCCATATCTAATTTCTTAAAAGTTTGGTGTTTGTTGGTCCATCGTTAGATTCTGCCCAGTGATTCAAAGAAACTGATAAAGCGAAACAGCGAATCGAAATTAAAGGAATGAAAAACGTGAAACTTATTTCAAATTTAAAAAACTCAGTGATTAAAAGAAACTCAAAAAGCCAAAGCCTAAAACGCAGTGATTAAAAGAAAGAAATTGAAAAAGCGAAAGGCTAAATCGAAATTAAAGGTGACCAATCTTAAATTCTCTCCCATTTGTCTTTGTCGAAGAGACACAGATTTGTCTCTAAAACCGTTATTAAGAAAAGAGGCCAATGTATCCGTTGAGAGAAACCCTACATATATCTATCAAAGATTGCAGAAATTTCTCATTTACTTCCTCCTTCTCTGGTCTGGTCCGATGTGTCTATTTGTGGTATGTTTATGTATGTTTGGTTTGGTTTGGTATATGTGCTTGGGCATCTCAGTCTGTGTGCTTGCGGATGTGCGTGTGCCATGTCTGTCATATGATGGAGTCTCTGCACAGTTAGTCATGTTGTATAAGGAGCCAATTGGATCATCCACTACTGCGCAAACAACTCGCTAGCTTCAAAGGAAAGGCGACCATCTTCTCTGCGTTTTTTAATTTCAGGTACATTTCTGCTCTGTTTGTTTGTCTCTACTTTGATAAACGCTATAGTTTTTTGTAATTCATTTCATCCATTACAATGTATTTCCATGTATATCAAAACTCTTTTTAATTCATTTCATCTATTGCAATGTATTCCTTTTATTTCATTGAAAATTGTTGAAGGGATTTATGTTGTATTGTTGTGAGTGGGTCATGCTCCTCTTCAATCCCTCTAATCTCTATTCTCAAATTCAGCCATGGCATTCATTTCCATTTTCTTTTTGTTAATTTCTTGTGCCCCGAAATCAGGGTTTCCTCAGCTCAAACTACAAAAGTAACAGGATATATTCCTTTAATTTTTTAATGTATTTGCTGTTACTTTCTTTACCCACGTCATCATTCCATCCACTACTGTACCATGATGTAGTTTCATGTAATTCCTTTGTTTTTTAGTTTAGTTTCTTATGTCTGCCTCTATCAAATGGAAATTCTTAGTGAAGGGATTAATTTCTGTCGTATTGTGAGCAGGCTATGGTTTACTCACTGCTCCTCCCTAATAACTCCGGGGCTTCAATTACTCGTACAATTCCTCTAATCTCTGAAACCTTGGTATTTCTATTTCAGTTTTCTTTATGCTAAAGTTTTCAGCCCTGTAATCACTGAAATCAAGAGTTCTATGATTTTTCTTTCTTTTAATTTTCTGAAATTGTTTTCTATTAATTACCAATCCCGCCAATAATTTATTTTCTGAAAGTAATTTTTATTGGTTATTAAATTATCTTATTCCTCCCTTCTTTACTTAGTTTCTCCACTCATAATTGAAGTTCCTTCTCATCCAATCACTATTCCATTCTATTCATATTATTACATCCAGGCAACGCTTATTAAATCATTATAGTTTCCCATTAATTGAATTTGGTGTATTCTATTCATATTATTACATCCAGGCAACGCTTATTAAATCATTATAGTTTCCCATTAATTGAATTTGGTGTACTCTCATTTGCATGTACGTTTAAACATTCCAATGGGTTCAATATTTTGTTCCACTACGTTCAATTTTTTTCTTTAAACATTCCAATGTGTTCAATATTTTGTTTCACTAGTTCAATTTTTTTTATGGTGTACCATAGTTTCTATGCAATTTCTTTATAATTTAGCTTTATTTTGTTCCACTAGTTCAATTTTTTTTATGGTGTACCATAGTTTCTATGCAATTCCTTTATAATTTAGCTTTATTTAAAGTGGGTGCAATTTGATATGAGTTATAAAAATCAGTTGCTGGCCCCCGAAATCCCTTTTCTTATAATTTTTTCCAACAACTTAATTCTTTTGTAGTTTAGCTTTATTTACTCAGGGATGTAGTTTGGTGTGAGATAAAAATTCGTTAGTGTAACTTGTGTTTTTGACGGCTGCCCTCTTATAATTAAATCAAATTTTTGGTTGGCTTGGATCTAATTTATGAAACAATGTGGTTTTATATTAAATGATTCTTGAGATTTTACATTCTGTAAATATATGGTTAATTAATATTTTATAAATTTCTATGTTAAATTTTGGTTTATATATATGAAATATTTTGGTTAATTTTAATTTTTAAGTAATGCTATATATTTTATCTTTTAAATTATTTTTTATTAAATATTATTTAGTTTAATTTATTTTTAAAATGATTTTTAAATTAAGGGTAATTAATATATTTATCAAATCTATATTATACTATTTTAGTGAGTAATTTATACTAATTTTAGTTGGAATAATATTGGTGTATTTGTTTAATTTAAGTAAATAAAAAGTTTTGTTCTAAAAATATATAAATTTAAATTATAAAATAAAATTGTAAGTAAATGTTTTTTAACACTTATTAATTGTCTCAACTACAATATGTATATAGATACGCTCTTATATATTTAGTAGAATGTATTAGCCTAAGGTAGGCTAAGGTAGGCTAGGCTAGAGTAGACTAGGTTAGACTAGGCTATCATAGAGTAGGATAGGCTAGAGTATGCTAGGCTAGGGTAGGGTAGGTTAGAGTAGAATATGATAGGCTATAGTAGAGTAAGATTGGGTAGGCTAGGCTAGAGCAAAGTGGGCTAGGCTAAGCTAGAGTAGGCTAGGCTAGGCTAGAGTAGACTAGGTTAGACTAGGCTAGAATAGAGTATGATAGGCTAGGCTTTGGTGGGCTAGACTAGGCTAGGCTATGGTAGAGTAGGCTAGGCTAGTGTAGAGTATATTATGCTAGGTTAGTCTAGAGTAGACTAGGCTAGGCTAGGCTAGACTAGGCTATGCCATCCTAGAGTAGACTAGGCTAGACTACGCTATGCTAGCCTACAGTAGATTAGGCTAGAGTAGGATAGTCAACTAGAGTGAGCTAAGCTAAGATAGGGTAGAGTAGCCTAGGCTAGGCTTGAGTAAGATAGGTTAGGCTAGAGTAGAGTAAGCTAGGCTAGGATAGGTTAGAGTAAGCTAGGCTAGTATATGTTAGGGTAGAGTAGGTTAGGATAGGCTAGAGTAGGCTAGGCCAGGCTAGAGTAGGCTACTTTAGGCTAGAGTAGGGTAGGCTAGAGTAAGCTAGAGTAGAGTAGGCTAGAGTAGGCTAGGCTAGGCTAGAGTAGCCTAGAGTGGAGTAGGTTAGGCTAGAGTAGAGTAGGCTAACCTAGAGTATAGTAGAGTAGAGTATGCTAGAGAATGTTAGGGTAGAGTATAGTAGGCTAGGCTAGGCTAGAGTAGAGTAGAGTAGGAGAGAGTAGGCTAGGCTAGGCTACGTTAGAGTAAGGTAGAGTTGGATAGGCTAGGCTAAAGTAGAGTAGGCTAGGTTAGAGTAGAGTAGAGTAGGCTAAGCTAGGATAGGATAGGCTAGGCTAGGCTAGGCTAGGCTATGCTAGAGTAGAGTAGAGTAGGATAGGTTAGGCTAGGCTAGAGTAGGCTAGGCTAGGCTAGAGTAGAGTAGAGTAGGCTAGGTTAGACTAGAGTAGGCTAGAGTAGGCTAGGATATAATAGGATATGATAGGCTAGGTTAGGCTAGAGTGGAGTAGAGTAGGCTAGGTTACAGTAGAGTAAAGTAGGATATGATAGGCTAGGCTAGAGTAGGCTAGGATATGATAGAGTAGGCTAGGCTAGCTTAGGGTAGGATAGCCTAATGTAGGCAAAGATAGGCTAGAGTAGCCTAATAGGTCAAAGTAGGGTAGGCTAAGATAGCCTAGACTAGAGTAGGTTAGACTAGAATAGGATAGGTAGGCTTGAGTAAGCTCATCTAAGCTTGTGTACTCACTCCTCTTGGCTAGCCTAGAGTAGGCTAGACTATGCTAGAGTAGGATAGAGTAGGCTAGGCTAGGCTACAATAGACTAGAGTAGAGTTGACTAGAGTACACTAGGCTAGGCTAGGCTGGACTAGATTAAGGCTACAATAGGCTAGAGTAGGCTAGGCTAGAGTAGAGTAGGCTAAGGTAGAATAGAGTAAGCTAGGGGAGAGTAGGCTAGGGGAGAGTAGGCTAGGATAGGCGAGAGTAGGCGAGAGTAGGCTACAATAGGCTAGAGTAGGCTAGGCTAGAGTAGAGTAGGCTAAGTTAGAGTAGAGTAAGCTAGGCAAGAGTAGGCTAGGCGAGAGTAAGCTAGGCTAGGCTAGAGTAGGGTATAGTAGAGTAGAGTACAGTACAGTAAGCTAGGCTATAGGAGAGTAGAATAGAATAGAGTAGGCTAAAGTAGGTTAGGTGAGGCTAGAGTAGGCTATCCTAGGCTAGAGTAAGGTTAGAGTAGACAAGAGTAGTATAAAGTAGGCTAAGGTAGGGTAGGCTAGAGTAAGGATAGAATTGGATAGAGTAGTATAAAGTAGGCTAAGGTAGCTTAGGATAGAGTAAGGCTAGGCTAGACTATGCTAGGCTAGGCTAAGTAGGCTAAGCTAGGCTAGGCTAAACTAAGGATAGAGTTGGCTAGAGTACGATAAAGGAGGGTAAGGTAGGTTAGGCTACCTTAAGCTAAAGTAAAGTAGGCTAAGTTAGGCTAGGATAGAGTAGGTCATATTAGAATATGCTAGCCTAGAGTAGGCTAAGGTAGGCTAAGTTAGGCTAGGATAGAGTATGTTATATTAGAATATGCTAGCCTAGAGTAGGCTAAGTTAAACTAGAGTAGGCTAGAGTAGGCTAACGTAGGCTAGAGTAGGTTAGAGTAT
>APFE030288465.1:174360-189133 GCA_000404065.3 Pinus taeda | reverse complement strand
TTATGCTCTCGCATTGTTTATTTTTTGTGTTTTAGAATTCGTATGCAGGTAATTTCTGTACGGGGTTAAAACCTACACACTCAACCACCTGTAAAAGACAAATGTCATGCAATAATTTCTCGACCTCTTGAGCAACCTGTCTAGTATTCACAGTGAAGGGTCCTACTGCTTTGGGCAATTTAAAGAAATAACCTTTCTTCATAGGAAAAAAATGAACCTGATCTACATTTAAGCTCTGTCTGATAAATTCAAGAGAAAAAAGCCTCATTGGCACAAATTTTGGTAACCTATATGGTTTGATAGAGGCTCCATAAAGCCTAAGCTCTGCATGTTCTTCAAATATGGACCAGTTTCCACACCTCACATCTTTACTCAACTGAAAGAATTCTCGAGCTTTAGGAAGAAATGTTGGGGGCAAGGTTCCATTCAAGATATTGTAGGCCATTGGAAGGAATAAAGAAGTGAATTCAAATAAGCCACCATCTCTTGGATCACCCCTTATCAGGTCTGTCCAGAATACCACTAACTACTTCTTTTTATTTATGTTAACAATATTTAGTCCCAAACATGTAAAATGTTCAACATTCTGGTACATAAATAAATAAGTAATAACTGAAGGAAACTTAAAGGACCCAGTAAGAGGCAAAGTCATGAATTGTGTATTAATAGTGTCTACCCAAAATGTTGGAACATCTAGTACTACTTTTGGTTTCATCATTAAAGAGAAAAATTCCGGCACTTCTTTATCAACCTTCTTGGAGTCTTCCTTTCCTAGAATCTTAGAAATTACTTGCAAGATAGGTCTTATATCAACTGCAAAAATGTCTAAAGAGAACAGATTTCCATCTAGAGAGAATTGTCCAGATTTAGGAGCTAGGAATGAGGTAACATAAGAAAACTCTTGGGGGGACAGGTTATCGTAATATGAGACCAAAGACTCTTCAGTAAAGGTGGTGTAAGTTCTAGATACAGGGTAATTCAAATCTTGGTGAATTAATTGAGAGGTTACTTGGAAAACACTCTCCCCAGACTGATTCATTACAAAACACTTCTTGGGGTACATCACTAAGGCTAACCATTGAATGAATTCAGGGAACAAATGAGTCCTTGGGACAAAAGCTACTAAAACACTTGACCTAACCATTGCCATGAATATAGGAGACTTTTTATGGTTCAGAGTGACTTCTTGATATAGTTAAAGTTTCTTAAATGTGCATAGGGTATCAGAAATATCACGTTCAACATCCATTAACGGGGTATGGATGACTGAGGAAGAACATACTTGTTTGGCCATGGTGTCTGTAGATGACAATTGCTGATTCGAAATGCTGAACTGGAGGGTAGGCTGCTTGTTACCAAAATCAAATGACTAATGCAACGGGTTTTTTTACTTTTCTTTTATATATGGTAAGCCAAACGGAGGGAAACCTGCAATTAATGTAACGAATTAATGGAGTGCCAGATGAGGTGACAGGGTACGGTGGGTGAGGTGGACGGTAATGAATGAGGGTGACGGATGACGTGGAGGAGGTGAGGTGGAGTGAAATGGTGTGGGTGGACCATTGCCTGGGTAGGGAGTGTATGGGAGGTTCATCAGGCTTGAACCCCCGCAGCGATCATAGGCCGTAGATCTTGGCCAACAATATTGACGTCATGGTCAACTGCGGGGGTTAAGCCTAAATTATAACTCGTGCTCATTGTTCCCTAGCAGAGCACTTTTCCCACCTCTTAAGCCGTCATTTGATCACACTACATAAAACCACTTGAGTTTTAGCAGATGGGTCGGGCCCACATTATATTGATTTGAATACCGTCGATAGCATAAAACAAATCACTACTTCGGACTTTCAAATTCCCTTTTGATTTTTCAAAACTTTAAACATAATATTTTATTTTTATATTTTAGTTTTGTGATAATATTAAAAATAAGATTCAAATGACGATGGATGCTACAACATTTGGCTCCACCCGGGAATAGTGATTTTACCATAGAAGCACTAAGAACCACATATTAGTGCCTTCACCTCAGGCATGGAGTCATATATTGCTTTGCCAAATTTAATTCTATGGAAACTATACAATGAATTCACTCCAGTATCTACAATGACAAGGTATTCGTGATTTAGAATTGGAAATAATATTTGAGGTACTGCCCATTGATAGACAGCTGTAAAGTTTCACCATCAAGATTCTCTAGGAAATATGTATTATTTTCCCTTACTTCTATAATCCTGAGTGGGCCATACTAGAGAGGATCAAACTCCCCATGTTTGCCCTTGTCCTCTCTCCTAGTATCCCACCTTAACACCAGGTCTCTAGCTTTAAAATCAATTTCTTTAGCTTTTCTGTAAAAAACACCCTTCATTTTTTATTGATACATAATCAAATTATCTCTTACCTTATCTCTGCTTTCATTTAACTCCACTACCTTATGCATCCTTCTTATTAGAGCATTGGGTTCTTCTTTTGCCTCCTGAATCATCGCAGTCACAGGCTTCACACGTTGCCTAGGAAACAAACCTTGAGTTCCATATACTAACTCGAAAGGTGATTTGCCTGTTGTCCTTTTTGTAGTCACGCAGACAACCCAAAGAGCAAACTTTGATTTTGAATCCCAACTTTCTGATTCTTTGCAATAGTTTTTTTTTAAAGAATTTTCATTAATGTTTTGTTGGTGGATTGAACCAATCCATTCCCTTGAGGATGATAAGCTGTTGAATGAGATAAAATGACATTATATTTTTGACAAAAAGCAACAAACTTAATTTAACTGAACACTTGAGCAGTATTAGTTATGATTTTGACAGGGCACCCAAATCTGTTGAAAATGTTTTCCTCTAAAAACTTCATCACCACTTGGTCATTTTCCTTTTTAGTAGGTATAGATTCTACCCACTTGGTGAAATAATCAGTGGCTATAAGAACCCATTTGTGCTGTCCACTCGAAGGTGGATTAATTTCTCCAACGAAGTCTAACCCCCATTGTCTGAATGGTTCTTCTATGAAGATTGGGATCAATGGCAATGGAACTAACCTCTTTTTCTCAACAAAAAGCTAACACTTCTGACAGCTTCGACAAACTTATATATGTCACCAAATAAGGTGGGCCAATGAAAGCATGCCTGGAGAATTTTGTGTGCAGTAACCTTCCAACTGTAATGCCCAGCACATAACCTTTCATGATAATCTTTAATTGCCTCTGTAGATTCATCTTCTATCAAACATAACAATAAAATTCCTACAGGATATTTCCAATACAATCTTCCCTCCACAATCACATATGGTTGTGCCTTGATTTTTAATGCTCTATATCTTGTTTTATCCAATGACCGAGGACAAGAGAGAAAACATAAATAATGAAGTATGTGCTTATACCATTCTGAGCATAAAACTTTATATCGGATCTTCATACCTGGATTTGATTTTTCTTCACTCTCTTTAATTATTTCTTCATTTACAGGTGTTAACCAATTGATTCCGAATGCCTGAAAGTTTGACTCTGTCAGCATCTTTGCCAATCCCTGTCCTTTCACTAGTTTGGTTGGCTTTATGTCTAGGTCGTATTATTGGATCTTAGGTATCCATTTTCCTCTTTTACCTTCCACGTCACTCTGGACTAAGACATCCTTCATTGCAACGTTTGACACATAAGCAATAATTTGTGACTATAACACATAAGTCCTGAAGGGTTTTAGGGCCTTTACCAAGGCATATACCTGCTTTTCAAGAGTATTGTATTTGAGTTCAACATCTCTGAGAACCTTACTAAAGAAAGCAACTGGCTTCTCTTTTCCTTCATCATTTTTCTGTAACAAAACAACAACTATTGAATTGGGTGATGCAAATGAAAATATCTGAAAGGGCTTTTGATAATCAGGGCTAATCAAAATTGGAGCTGCTTGTAATGCTTCTTTGATCCTTGAAAATGACTCCCTGGCCTCTTTGTCCCAATGTACTTCATTTTCCTTCTTCAACATATTAGTAATCTCTTTCACAATTTCAGCGTAATTGGACACAAATCTCCTTAAAAAATTTATTTTTCCCAGAAATTTTTGAATGTCTTTCTTACTTCTAGGCAGGGGTATTTTTTGTAAAACTTGCACCCTTGCTAGATCTATCTTTACTCCACCTCTCAAAACAATGTGCCCCAATAGTTTGCCTTCTTTTAGAGCAAAAATAGACTTCTTAGGATTCAAAGAAAGCCCATATTTTATGCACTTCTCGAAAGTCTTTTTAATATGTTCCAAATGCTCCTCATCTGACTTAGAGAAAACAATGATTTCAACCAAGTATATCACTACAAGCTTATCACCCACAAATGCAATGTCCATAGCCCTCTGGAATGTTGCACCTACATTCATTAACCCAAAGGGCATTCAAGCATACATGAAGGTTCCCCAAGGAGTCGTGAATGCAATCTTCTTTTGATCTTCTTTATCAACAACCACTTGATTATATCCAGAGAACCCATCAAGCATTTACATTATGAATGATCCAGTTACCTTCTGCAACACATGATCCATTTTAGGTAATGGATAGTTATCTTTTAAGGATGCTCTGTTCAAATTTCTAAAATCCACACATAACCTTATTTCTCCATTTTTCTTCCTTACAGGTACTAAATTGGCCACCCAGTCGGAGTACCGGAGTGGAACTATTATCTTGGCATCAAGAAGCTTCTTAACTTCTTTTTCAATTGATGGCAAAAGCAAAGGGTTGATCTTCCTGAGTTTCTGCTTAAATGGTTTAATCCCTTCTTTCTGGGGAATCTCGTGCTGAATGATGTCCACATTGTATGTCTTGAGATCCTCATAGGACCAAGCAAAAACGTCAGTGTACTTCTTGAAAAACTCAATATACCTTTCTTTATAATTAAATGGAACTCCCTTAAACAATTTGACTAACTTGGGCTCCTTCTGGGTTCCAATGTTGTAATCTTGGATCTGTTCATCCTGTGAAACTTTCTGTGAAATAAGAACTACATCATTGGAATTAAAAAGTCTTTCAAGAGGGACAAGTCCTCTTGGAAAAATATTATCTTTCAATTGAATAATTTTCTGATTAACTATATAATTTTCAAAATCACTTACTTCTGCACCTTATGTTACTTCATCCCCATATTGATCAATTTCTGTGCCTTGAAAGTCTTCAATCATTGTCAAGAATTCCTTAATCTGCTGATCGTCCTCAAAAATTTTCCAGTACTTTATGTTATCTGGAACAGATGGTCTGTACTTCATTTCGACCTCATATCTCAGTCTTGGATTTATGGGAGGCCTAAAGGTATTGGCTACCACAGCCAAAGAGTCTGCTAACCTGTTCCCATCTCTTGGAATGAACTGCATGATGAAATCCTCAAAGAAATTCTCGACTAAATCCCATGCTTCATTTCTATATGTCCTAAGCCTAGGGTGTTTTGTTTGATAGTGATTTTTTATCTACTTTATAACCAATTCTGAATCTCCAAAAACAGAAATAGACTGAACCCCCATTTGTTTTTCTGTTTGAAGAGAAATGATTAAGGATTCATATTCTACCACATTGTTGGTTGCCTCAAACTCTAATTTAAAAGAAAACAAGATCATGTTACCTCCAGGTGTAATTAATAGAAAACCAACACCTATTCCTTCCTTAGAGTAGGCACCATCAAAGAAACACTTCCATACCCCGTCTATTTGCAGCTCTGTATTTACACATGCTGAAGTGAGCTACCTTTGATTATCTTAAGCCAATTCTGCATTGTCATGTAGCATGAAACAAGAAAAGTCATATTTTTCTTAGCTGTACAGAGGTGAATTACTCGCTCCGTTCTTTGTAATTGTTTTAACAAACCTTGTTTCTCTGTACAACCTTGTCTCCTCTCCACCAAAAACTGATATGATAGCATAAGTGAAATCCAACTTCAGGACTCCCCCCAATTTACCCCCCCATGACCTAGATAGCAACATTCCGTACTACTACATCCATTACTAAGCTTCTAGCTGGGATCTGGGCTAATGACACCACCATATCCTTAATGAAACCGAGACACTTGACTTTATTTGAATCAAAAGAATATAGGTCTCTATAAGGCTTAGTAACTTGTAAATTCAACTGTTTCATCATTGATAGTGGGATAAGGTTGTGTGAAGCTCCAGAATCAAGAATACAATTATGCAAGAGGAAGTCATGAATCAATAAAGAAATGTAGAAAGGAGGTGTTGAAGAATCTACCTCCTCCACATGTGGGCCAAAAACAACTACTGGTTTATCTTCTTGTAGATTCACAATGTCATTTATATTCACATTCTGGGACAAGTTGATAAGCTCAGCAATCTCCCTTTTATAAAATAGCGTCTAACTCTGTGAGAGGCACCCGAATTTTAATTTTTTCCAATTCTTTAAAGAGACTAAATGCATGGATCTGTTTGGTATTTTTTCTCTTATTTATTCTTCACTTTCCCTCATAATTGGAATTTATTCTGGAATGGAAATAATTTTTTCTAAAGGAATTTTATCAGTTTTATCCTAGGAAGACTCACCTTGATGCATTTGAGTTTTTCTATTTGTACTCTGTTGTTTCTTTCCTTTATTTAACTGTTTTGCAGGCTGTGCTTCTTGTGGAGTTGCCTTTTCTAAGGGAGCAGGAACTTGCTGCTCACCTTCATTTTCTTGAACTCTAGATCTTTTTCTTTATCTCAAGTCATATTTCTTATGCAATTCTGCCTGCATAAAATTTGTGAATTGCTTCCAGTAATCATCAATTTCATTTTCATCATAAGTAGCATCTATTTCAATATATTCTTCTCCTTCAACACCTAGTTCATCTTCATCTCCTGCATACAATGTGGAAATATCATCATGATCTTTACAATACTCTTCTGATACTTCACCAGGATCTGCCTCTAAGTAAAGTGGTGCTTGAACTTGATCTTGGTATTTTCTTTCCTTCTGAAAAATCTATAGAGGTTGTCTTCTATAGTGGGGATTAAAGTTTCTATTTTGTTGTACTTGCCTTTGAGAATTTTTACTCTCCAATTCAAATTTAATCAATTTGCTAGAAAAAATTTTAATTACATTGTTCATATCCTCTAATGTTTGACTTTGAGAGGATTCATCTTTGGTCTTTCCCTTATCTTGGGTAGGCTGTGCCTCTGGTGCTTTGCCTGTAGCCACTAGATTTGCTTCTATTTCTAGAGCATCGATTTGAATCTTAATCAAGGGTCGTGGATCTTCTCTCCCTTAATATAAACCCAAAATCTGATTCAAATGCCCTTGCAAAAGTTATTTTTGCACCAGTATGAGGGGGCTTGATCTCCATTGGAAGACTGTTGTAAAGTTTATTAAACCTTTTGATGAACTCAACAACACTTTCATCGGGTTTTCTTTAATAGAATTGAACTCTGTAAGTGAATACCCATGATCTCGCTTCTCTCCCCATATCTTGGTGAACTGGTGCTCCATCTCTTCCCATGTAGGGATAGAGTTATTAGCAAGCCCTTTAAACCACTTTTGTGCTTCACCATCTATGGATTGCACAAAAAGTCTTAAAACAACATCCAGATGTTCAACATTGAGATTTTCTGCAAAACTACAAAACACTGTTATATGCTTCTCTGTTGTTTGTTCATCTTCCCCTGAGAAACAAGGAAGAATTTTTAGGTATTCTTGAGGCATTGGATTTAATTGTTGAGGCAATTGAATAGGTGCATACCTATTCAACAAGAATGCAGGTGCTGCCATGTTTGCACCTAAACTTACCGAACCTTAAATACTGGCAAATGTAGAACCTGTCTGAGGGGTAAATGGAGTATGAAAAGGGGGTAATGTACATAGAGGTTTAGGTTGAACAACTATAGCAAATATATTTTTAAATACTGAAAAAGAAACATACTCTAAAGACTGTTCTTGGCAGTCGGGTTCTTGAAATAAAGTAGATGTAAAAGGTAATTCTTGATTAAGAAAAGGTGAATTTTTGGATGAAAGATGTGCAGAAATGCTGCTAGTTGCAGACAATGTAGGATTTGGTGTAAATGGAGATTTGGCTTTCCAACCCTCTTGGAAACTAATCTCTCAGGCTCTGAAAGGGCTTGAAATTTTTGCTGCGAGGTATCTGACCTCGTATGAGGCCTTTTTGAAGCCATCGTTGTTATTCTTCTTCAATACATCAAAAAATTTCCTCCTCGCTGAACAACTAGAGGAAAATATTAAAAACCAAGGGAAAATCGTTCTTGCCTTCGTTCCCCGGCAACAATTCCAATTAATGTTGTCCCTTAAGAAACCAATTTCTAGGTTGTGGATAAATTGTTCTTAAGACATTAAATTTTGTTATGCATGTCACTTATTTGTATAATGTATCTTCATTTGAAGGGTCTGAAGGACCCGACCTTAAACCCTTAATATTTAGCTGATATTAAAGTCTCAAGATGCCATGTGATGCTGAATATAAATGTTGTGTGAAGAATATCTTGAGAAATTAAAGACAATATTTTGTGTTTGATAGAAACTATTATCTGTAACTTAGAATAAATATAGAGAAAGGAGTTTTAAATATGGGAGCGCTCTTTTAAGGAATTACGGAATTTAGTAGATTTAGAATTAATAAAATCTATCATTCTCTTTGCAAACTTTGATCTATCTAAATCTTTTTGCTTATTTTGCATAACCACACCTTCCATGTCTCGGACATATGTTTTCTCCTCAGAGATAATAACAAGGAACTCCAAGATGCCCCTGATAATTTCAATGATTTCATCCCATAGAATCTCCCTAGCTTGAATTAAGGACATATTGCCCTTCATTTTCTCCTTCAGTCTTTTAATTTCGTCTTCAGCCCTTAGAAGATCTTCCCTGTACTTTTTTGCATTTCGTTTTCCATTCTTGCTTCTTCTTTACTCAAATTCAACAACTTACAAGCTGTTTCCAATTCCCTTTGTGCTTTATTCACATAATGCTCAACCATTTTTAGCTTTGTTCCCAACTATAATACCTGTGCTGCTGGATCCTCTGTATTGGCTGGCATTACTATTGTATAGACATGAGTATCTACCTGTTGTTGTAGCTTATCCAAAGATTCTTTTAGTAAAGAAACTTCTTTAGTTCTATGCAATAAATCCTGTAGGAGCTTTTCCTTTTAATTTTCAACTTTAGCTATCCTTGCAGCAATGGGATGCTCACTTGTAGGCAGATTCAATTTCTTCTTTAAAATCCTAATCTTTGATTTCGCAGATTGCAACAATTTTTGTATTGCAGGTTGATCATCAGGGTTGACACCTATTTTTACAATAATCTTCTTTTATTCATCTACCTGGGCATTGAGAGCCCTGGAGTTGGCTTTCTCCAACTTCAATTGTTGAATTAGTTTATTTAACATTTTCTCTGCCTTAATAGCAACTACATTTGTTTTATGTAAATAATTTACAATCAATTGCCCAGTTTGCATGTGCAAATTGATATTATCAAGAATTGGAAGCTTATGAGTATCAACAATCAAATTAACAGTTTTGAAATTATTGGTGGACCCAACTAACATTTCAGTAGGATGAGAGAAAGCAATTTTAGGTTGACTTTTCTTCAAATGCATAGCAGATAACCATCTGGCTTGTTCAGGAACAACTTGAGACTCATCTTGAGCCTCCATATTTAACTTCACTTTTTGGTTTCTCTCAACTATTTGAGCAAACATACTTTGAATTAAAGGAACATAGTCATGAACAGGTCTGGAGGATGGGGAAATTGGTTCACCCTCTGTTTCTCCCAATTGAATTACTAAACCAAGTTGAGCTGCATATATTACATCTAGAATTTTAGTTCTTTTCACTGCTCCTGATTCTTCTTCATCCAAACCAATAACATCTTCTCTAGCCCTCTTGACACCTTTTTCTGAAATACAAGGGGTTTCAATCTTTGTCCCTTGGGTGTTTTATAGACCCCCATTTGCCATTTTCTCTGTTTCTGGTCTACTCTCATGCACAAAGGCTGAATTTCCATTCTCTAACCTCCTCTTTGAAATAATTTGATGAGGGTCATAAGCCCACTCAACCACCCGTAAAAGACACATGTCATGCAATAATTTCTCGACCTCTTGAGTAGCCTGTCCAGTATTCACATTGAAGGGTCCTACTGCTTTGGGAAATTTAAAGAAATAGCCTTTCTTCATAGGAACAAAATGAACCTGATCTACATTCAAGCTCTGTCTGATAAATTCAAGAGCAAAAAGCCTCATTGACACAAATTTTGGTAACCTATATGGTTTGATAGAGGCTCCATAAAGCCTGATCTCTGCATGTTCTTCAAATATGAACAAGTCTCCACACCTCAAATTTTTACTCAATTGAAGGAATTCTTGAGCTTTAGGAAGAAATGTTGGGGGCAAGGTTCCATTCAAGATCTTGTAGGCCACTGGAAGGAAGAAAGAAGTGAATTCAAATAAGCCACCATCTCCTGGATCACCCCTTATCAGCTCTGTCCAGAATACCACTAATTGATTCTTTTTATTTATGTCAACAATATCTAGTCCCAAACCTATAAAATGTTCAACATTATGGTACATAAATAAATAAGTAATAACTGAAGGAAACTTAAAGGACCCAGTAAGAGGAAAATTCATGAATTGAGTATTGATAGTGTCTACCCAAAATGTTGGAATATCTAGTACTACTTTGGGTTTCATCATTAAAGAGAAAAATCCTAGCACTGATTTATCAACCTGCTTGGAGTCTTCCTTTCCCAGAATCTTAGAAATTACTTGCAAGACAAGTCTTATATCAATTGCAAAAATGTCTAAAGAGAACATATTTCCATCTAGAAAGAATTGTCCAGATTTAGGAGCTAGGAATGAGGTAACATAAGAAAACTCCTCGGGGGACAGGTTATCGTAATATGAGACCAAAGACTCTTTAGTAAAGCTGGTGTAAGTTTTGTTACTCCTTACAATCTCCTAGGCTGAAAAGGAAATCGACAAGGGTAACCTCAAACCACTTCACCTCAGTAGCTAGCCCTACTGAGCATGAGAGGGATCACTCTAAGTCTCTTATCAGTGTGTTGTGGCCACCAACAACCCCCCCTCCTTATGAAGTGTTATTGCTAATACTAAATAAGTGGGGACCCTTAGTTATAAAATCCAAGGAAATCAAAGTAGTGCTTACATTTCCTTTTCGCAAATAAAGTTACCATTATAAGCTTAGGAAGCCCCTTTGGAAACTTTAAAAATCTAAGTTTATGATAAGGAAAAAAGATCTTTAACGAGGGAAATCACATCGCAAGAAGATAGCGGGATGCCACCTTACAAGCACAATTCCAACAATTGCGAGATAGCGATAATGAACAAATATCGCATCGCATTCAGCATAACTTACTTTCAAAATCTGCCGATGTGCGATGGCGCCGATCGCAAGATCGCATCTCGCAAGGAACAGGTTAACAAAATTTGTCATACATAACATTCCTGCGATCTGCGATATTGCGATATTGCGATATCACGATTAAGCGATGTTGCGACGTCATATCAGATCTATATCACGACTTTGCGATCTCCGATGTTGCGAAGCAAATCGCAAAATCGCTCCATCGCAGATCTTTCGGGCGCATTATTCAAGAAAAGTAGTTTCCATAAGCCGACTCATGGTTATGCGCTTTAAATGTTAATAAAGGAGTTAGTTGTCAGTTATTAATAGAATATGGGTGCGTGCTCTTCAAAGAACATTTCATGTAAGGTGGTATATTTGGTATGTCTGCGGCATTTAAAACTTTCCCATTACCCTTCCTTGTCATTCATTTTCACTTCACTTGTGAATTGCAGGCACGGAGAATAGAGGACAATACAAAGCAATACACAGGCTAAAATGGGAAAGAAAAGCAAAGCCCCGAGCTCCAAAGAAGAGAAAATGGCACCTTTGTATACAGACACGACTTGTAACAGAGACGCGGGAATAGCTACGTGAGAAGGCATGTATAATATGCTCGAAGAGGAGAATCCCAGAGTAATGGAGGTTACGGCTGTTGCAGGCTCACAGAATTCTTCTGAAGCATCCCTCACAGAGCTAGCTTGCTCATTTTTACATCGGATAGGAGCGAGGCCAAAAATCCTCCCATACACGGACATGGTCAAATGGATACTGGATAGCGCAGAAATAAAAAATAGACAGTTCAAAGTTCATGGTCAAGGACTCATCGGTTCATTCGCTACGCAGGATTTGATGCTCATGTACGGAGAAATTTGTAAAAGAAAACCCGAACTTGGCAGAAACTACCAAATACTGGTCTAGGAGAGACGAGCCGCTGAAGAAAGATAAACACGGTATGTACAGTACTGGTTCCCTTACCTCTCCATACTGCTTTGCTGCTGCCATGCTCTGTAGAATATTTGGAATGCCAGATATCAACAAATTCTCATCCCAATGGCTACCATTATTGGATGCTGCCAGAAACGCCACCATTGTAGATTGGGCCAAAATTTTTTCTGATAACCTGGTCACCGCCATTGTCAGTTATCGGTCCAAAAGAGCTGCGGCTCAGAGAATTTATCCTCCTTTTTACCTTTCAACATATATAATGGATGCAATATGTTATGTTTCTAAGTTTCCTGTTATGGGTTGGAAGTGGACGACACAAGACCCTTTACCCATCCATGTCTATCACAAAGAGTTATGGGACTCTCAGTTCACTCTCCGAGATGCTCGCCTGAAGTAGAAGTAGATATCCTCACTATCTCAAGATGGTTTGGGGAAGAATTGTTTACTTATGTCAGGGTATTTGGAAGTTCTGCACCCCCTCATGTCCTACCTTTATATATCCCTGATAAACTCTTAGCCCGAGAGATCACCTATCAAACCTGTGGGGAAGGTGGCCTAACTAAAGAATTAAAAGACAAAAAGAAGGCTATATGGCCACAGTTTCCTATAGCCTGTGGGGCCTTCTCTCTATTCGATGTAGGCCACGCCTTCACAGAAGTAAACAATATCACATGCTTACAGCTATTCAAATTCACTAGAAGGCCATTTGACCCTCATGAGTTTGCCCACAATTTTACAACTGCAGTCAAGATAAAGGTGTTCTCTGGAGAAAAGGATTTATTTGATGATATATTCCAATAGAAAAACACATTGGAAGAAATCCTGCACACAGCCCAATTGCAACTATCTCCAGAAGAATTTCAAAGGTTCAAAATATATAGGGAAAGAAGGCTAGCTAGTATTCCTTTAGAGAAACTATGCCTAAAACCATTAAGAGAACCAACTCCAAGTGTTAGCCTTAGTGGAAGTTCAAGTACTAACGGATCTAAGTCCAAGTCTGAAAAAGAAATGTCTGAACATTCTAAAAGATCCAGAAATAAACTGGATAAAAGCAAAGGGTCAATAAAGGATATTGCCCAGTCAAAGGAACTTCTACATCTGCAGGTTATTGCCTCCCCACAAAGAGATCCTCCCCCTCTCGTCATCCAAGCACCACCAGTCATAGCTGAATTAGACAAAGAATGGGAAACCTTCAATGACTTGATCAATCTTGAAGGACAAACAATGAAGACAAATGTCAGCAATGCATAGATAGTAAAAGAAGTAGTCACAAGAACAGTTAGCGAAGTCTCATATATGGAGCATATTCCTATTTCTCCATCCTATGAGCCTGTACTAAAAGTAGAATAAATCCCTCCTCTAGATATATTTTATAGCCCACAACACAAAGAAGTAGTAAGAAGATAGAGGAAGAAAAGGAAATTGGAAAGCACACTCTCTCAAAACACAGAACAGTTAGACATCCTGTGGAAAGATACCACTAGCAATCCTACTGAAAATCTCACCAAACTATCTCAGATCGTAGGAGCATATGCCTCCGCGACTATTGACAAAGCATCTGAGGTACAACAGTTGCTAAAAGAAAGGGAAGACCAGATACTAGCACTACAACAACAATTGCAACAAGCCCACGCTAATAATGAAGCACAGAAAAAGCTTGAGAAGTTGCAATATGACTTCCAGCAAATGCAGATAGGGTGTCAGAAAGGTTTGGGTGAGAAAGGAAAATAGTTACAGGATTTAAGAGAGATGCACAAAGATGACCCTAATCTTACAGAATTTGTTACGGAGTCCATTTCCTTGAACGAACAATTATTGCAGCAGCAAGAAGCATTGGGACAAAAGATATCACAGTGGAGTTATTATTATGAAATCACTGATAAAACCACTAATCAAGTGGTAGACTTGTGAAGTGACTATGATCTAATTGATAAACGGGTGACTGAATATTTGGCTTGGTAGGAAAAAGACGAGGGTAAAAGAGCAGATGCACCAAGAATAAATGAAAACCATAAGGAAATGCTCTTTAACAAATGGGATGAGCAAATCAGAGAGGCAAAACAAGCGGCAGAAGGAGCAGCCATGACAGCCAACAGACTTATTGATTAAATGAAAATTTACACAGGGCAAATTTGATCACAGAGACCACTCTAGGATACTTACCGAACGCAAAGCAACTAGAGGCAGATTGGAAACAGAGAACTCAAGAAAAGGCCAAAGTAATCCAAGGGCTAAGCAAGTTAAACTGGGATTGTTACTGGACATATTTGGTAAAGCCACATAGCCAATGGATCATTGCTAAGTGCATCATAAATTCGGCCGAGAAAATGGTGCCAGCTCTTGTAGATTCTGTTTTCTCAGCCCAGTTAAAAGCGGAAGTTAGCCAACCAACTCTCCTTAAACAGATGCTACATACATGTGATTTTAAAGACCAAAAACAAAAAGAGTTTAATTTTAGTTTTAATTTTGTTTTATTTTCCTGAAAAGAGGATGGTCATTCA
>APFE030288465.1:154360-169360 GCA_000404065.3 Pinus taeda | reverse complement strand
CATGGTTATGTGCTTTAATGTTAATAAAGGAGTTAGTTGTCAATTATTAATAGAATATGGGTGCATGCTCTTCAAATAACATTTCACATAAGGTGGTATATTTGGTATGTCTGCGGCATTTAAAACTTTCCCATCACCCTTCCTTGTCATTCATTTTCACTTCACTTGTGAATTGCAGGCACAGAGAACAGAGGACAATACAAAGCAATACACAGGCTGAAATGGGAAAGAAAAGCAAAGCCCTGAGCTCTGAAGAAGAGAAAATGGCGCCTTTGTATACAGACACAGCTTGTAACAGAGACGAGGGAATAGCTACGTGGGAAGGCATGTATAATATGTTCGATGAGGAGAATCCCAAAGTAATGGAAGTTACAGCTGTTGTAGGCTCACAAAGTTCTTCTGAAGCATCCCTCACAGAGCTAGCTTGCTCATTTTTACATCGGATAAGAGCAAGGCCAAAAATCCTCCCATACACGGACATGGTCAAATGGATACTGGATAGTGCAGAAATAAAAAATAGACAGTTCAAAGTTCATGGTCAAGGACTCATCGGTTCATTCGCTGCGCTGGATTTGAAGCTCATGTATCATCTACCGGAGCCACAGGCAACCTACAATAAACAGTTTACAGAGAAATTTGTAAAAGAAAACCCGGACCTGGCAGAAACTACCAAAGACTGGTCTAGGAGAGACGAGCCACTGAAGAAAGATAAACACGGTATGTACAGTACTGGTTCCCTTACCTCTCCATACTGCTTTGCTGCTGCCATGCTCTGTAGAATATTTGGAATTCCAGATATCAACAAATTCTCATCCCAATGGCTACCATTATTGGATGCTGCCACAAACGCCACCATTGTAGATTGGGCCAAAATTTTGTCTGATAATCTGGTCACCGCCATTGTCAGTTACCGGTCCAAAAGAGCTACGGCTCAGAGAATTTATCCTCCTTTTTACCTTTCTGCATATATAATGGATGCAATATGTTATGTTTCTAAGTTTCCTGTTATGGGTTGGAAGTAGACGACACAAGACCCTTTACCCATCCATGTCTATCACAAAGAGTTATGGGACTCTCAGTTCACTCCATACTTCTACCAAATTTGTCATGGAATTACGTTTCCCTTGGATAGAATTTTGTACGATAAAGACCCTCCGAGATGCTCTCCTGAAGCAGAAGTAGATATCCTCACTGTCGCAAGATGGTTTGGGGAAGAATTGTTTACTTATATCAGGGTATTTGGAAGTTCTGTACCCCCTCATGTCCTACCTTTATATATCCCTGATAAACTCTTAGCCCGAGAGATTGCCTATCAAACCTGTGGGGAAGGTGGCCTAACTAAAGAATTAAAAGACAAAAAGAAGGCTATATGGCCACAATTTCCTGTAGCTTGTGGGGATTTCTCTCTATTCGATGTAGGCCACGCCTTCACAGAAGTAAAATATATCACGTGCTTACAGCTATTCAAATTCACTGGAAGGCCATTTGACGCTCATGAGGTTGCCCATAATTTTACAACTGCAGTCAAGATAAAGGTGTTCTTTGGAGAAAAGGATTTATTTGATGATATATTCCAACAGAAAAACACATTGGAAGAAATTATACACACATCCCAATTGCAACTATCTCCAGAATAATTCCAAAGGTTCAAAATATACAGGGAAAGAAGGCTAGCTAGTATTCCTTTAGAGAAACTATGCCTAAAACCCTTAACAGAACCAACTCCAAGTGTTAGCCTTAGTGGAAGTTCAAGTACTAACGGATCTAAGTCCAAGTCTGAAAAAGAAATGTCTGAACATTCTAAAAGATCCGAAAATAAACTAGATAAAAGCGAAGGGTCAGTAAAGGATACTGCCCAGTCAAAGGAACTTCTACATCTGCAGGTTATTGCCTCCCCGCAAAGAGATCCTCCCCCTCTCGTCATCCAAGCACCACCAGTCATAGATGAATTAGACAAAGAATGGGAAACCTTCAACGACTTGATCAATCTTGAAGGACAAACCATGAAGACAAATGTCAGCAATGCACATATAGTAAAAGAAGTAGTCACAGAACAGTTAGCGAAGTCTCAGATATGGAGCATATTCCTATTTCTCCATCCTCTGAGCCTGTACCAAAGTAGAAGAAATCCCTCCTCTAGATATATTTTATAGCCCACAACACAAAGTAGTAGTAAGAAGACAAAGAAAGAAAAGGAAATTGGAAAGCACGCTCTCTCAAAACACAGAATAGTTAGACGTCCTATGGAAAGATCCCACTAGCAATCCTACTGAAAATCTCACCAAACTATCTCAGATAGCAGGAGCATACGCCTCCGCGACTATTGACAAAGCATCTGAGGTACAACAGTTGCTAAAAGAAAGGTAAGACCAGATACTAGCACTACAACAACAATTGCAACAAGCCCACGCTAATAATGAAGCACATAAAAAGCTTGAGAAGTTGCAGCAGGACTTCCAACAAATGTAGATAGGGTATCAGAAAAGTTTGGATGAGAAAGGAAAACAGTTACAAGATTTAAGAGAGATGCACAAAGACGACCCTAAGCTTACAGAATTTATTACGGAGTCCATTTCCTTGAACGAACAATTACTACAGCGGCAAGAAGCATTGGGACAAAAGATATCACAGTGGAGTTATTATTGTGAAATCATCGATAAAACCACTAATCAAGTGGTAGACTTGCAAAGTGACTATGATGTAATTGATAAATGGGTGACTGAATATTTGGCTTGGTAGGAAAAAGACGAGGGTAAAAGAGCAGGTGCACCAAGAATAAATGAAAACCATAAGGAAATTCTCTTTAACAAATGGGATGAGAAAATCAGAGAGGCGGAACAAGCGATAGAAGGAGCAGCCACGGCAGCCAGTAGACTTATTGATTGTGTAAATGAAAATTTACACAGGGCAAATTTGATCGCAGAGACCACTCCAGGATACTTACTGAACGCACAACAACTAGAGGCAGATTGGAAATAGAGAGCTCAAGAAAAGGCCAAAGTAATCCAAGGGCTAAGCAAGTTAAACTGGGATTGTTACTGGACATATTTGGTAAAGCCACATAGCCAATGGATCACTGTTAAGTGCATCATAAATTTGGTCGAGAAAATGGCGCCAGCTCTTGTAGATTCTATTTTCTCAGCCCAGTTGAAAGCGAAAGTTAGCCAACCGACTCTCCTTAAACATATGCTGCATACATGTGATTTTAAAGACCAAATACATAAATAGTTTAATTTTAGTTTCAATTTTAGTTTTAATTTTGTTTTATTTTCCTGAAAAGAGGACGATCATTTAAGCCGTATCCTTTATTTTTGTAATAATTTATTTTTAGAATTAGTGAGTAGTATTTAAACCCTTCTTATGCATTTAGAGAAGGGTCCAGAAATTTATCAAAAACTTGTCCTCAGAACATGCACTTTTGCACCCTCAGAGGAGGTTTTGATGAATGAATGGAACAAGGTTTATTTGATATTTGCATTTGATATCTGCTATTGATGTTGCACTTTTGTACTCTTAGTTGGATGTTAATCAAGGAGAGATAAATCAATTGTTGCTTGAAGCTCATGAGTAGGACTAGTTATAAATGGTACTTTTATCTCTTAACCATTTCTGCTTATGCGTTAAAGTGATATTCAGTTTTCAGTTGTTTATATATTGCAGCATGGATGCCTGAATTATCATTTGGCACTTTTGTACGGTGATAGCTATTTATTTATGCTTACTGTATGAATAGCTCATTTATGCGATAATTTTTTTCACAACTGTTTTGTCTAACTTCTTATACGAAGTAGTTCATCTTTATTGAATTCTTTTCTTATAATAGCTGAATGATCTTTATTACCAGCGATTGTTTGAAATCTTTTTAGATCACATAGAAGAAAGATCACACCCCGGGTTAGCATAAATTTTGATATTTTTCTGTTTATTAGAATACAACAGCATAGCATTAGATTAGAATTAGAACAGAAGTATTCCATTTAGAACAGAAATACCTATCTTTCTCATACACACACACTGAATTGGGAAACTGGTCCCATATCCCCAGTCGGACCCGCTATACCAAATAGATAAGGAGCTGCCAACCAAGGTCCGGACCGGGCGGGTATCCCCCTTGTTGTAGACCCGATTTTCGGGGCCTTCAACACAGTGATATGACTTTAAAGCAAATGGATTTTAGACTAGATATGAGTATTTGTTTGTTTGTTTGTGAAAATTTGGTTTTTAAGGATTTGCTAAACTTAGGGTTTGGAGCCACAAGTAGGTCTAGGTTGTGGGAATGTAGGAGCAAACATAAGAAGGAGCTAGATGTCAGAAGCCATGGTGTAATTTGAGTATTTGTTAGTGTAGTATAGAGGATATAGTGTGGAAGAAACCAATGAGCATAAATAAACATGATTTCATTAGCTTAGGAAGACAAAACACATAACTATGAAAACCAGATAACAAAGCTTGAAAAACAAGAATTCTGAGCATTTTATCCCAACGCATTCATAGAAAGAAGAGATATAATGCAAATAAAGAGGTTTAGACCATGAGAAAACAAAAAGAATGAAAGTACAAGCACCATGAACTCGCTGGGCTAGAGTTCCTTGAAAATAGCTGCAACCTGTATCTGTATTAGCTGAAAGATGATTACAATGCAAGCCTCCTTCACAAAAATTTCAACCTTCTTCTCTTGAGGTGAAATGATACTTATAGACTCTCCTAGACCACTTTCCTACCTTTAGGAGTCAAATTCCTTGGTGGGGAACGGACTCCAAGATTCTCTCAACCAACAGGTGAGAGTGAGAAGGTGCACTTCAAACACTTCATGAAGAGTTTGTTTAGGAGTTTGCTTCTTTTATGAGGCCTAATAAACATCAAAAACAACATATGATGTACATTTACTTCATGCTTACGTCACTTAGCCTCATAACTAGTGCCATTACATATAGAATCTTGACTTTGACCAAGTCAGACTAGAAACTAGAAATTTTACACAGTGAAAATTTTCAAATAAAAACACAGAAAATGCAGAAGCACAACGCCAACTTTGAGCTGATTTTCAGATGCCTTCCAGGGGTTAAACTACAAATCTGAGAGAATGGTCAACTAGCCCTTCAAGTCTAGTTTCCAGAATAGTTTTACTTTCTGAATTTGGAGCACGAGAAGACCTTCAAAAAGCCATTCTCCCAAGGTCACTCCAGAAGTGCACCGCCTGTCAAAAAATGGTCAAGAATGCTAGTTTTTTTGCCACTTTTTTGCATTTTTCTCCAAAACTAAGCCACCTCTGCAAAATATGGGAAAATGGTTTTTTAGAGGATGTTAAGAAATTTCCAAAAATGTAGACCTTTCCTCAAATGGAGGCCTGAGGAAAAATTCTGGAGCAACTAAATTTTCGAACTTAGACCAAAATTTGCCAAAAAACCCAAAATGCTCAGAATTTGCTCACAATTGGAGGGAAGGTGTAAAAATAAGTTTTTTATAGGTTCATGGATGCTTCAGTAAGAATATCTAGGTTTTCCCCATCCTTTTGATCTTTTTTGGCCTCCTTGAGCTTGTTTTTAAGTTGTTTTACTTTGACATTGACGATCATGTTTTGAGGTTAATAGTGATGCACCATGTGTCTGAGCATTTGATTGTCTCTATTTGCCTTCTTCAGGAGCTTCTCCAAGTGTTCATTCACCCTATTAAGCTAATATTATTTATCTTGATGTACCTCTAGGGCAATCCTTTCCTCTAGGTCAAGGTCTTCATTGAGCACAATTTATTCTTCTTCCTCTTGCAAAGCTTTCTTGAGGCCTCTTGTTCTTGGTCTTTTCCTTTTTCCTTTCACCTCTGATGCTTCAGGCTTGCTTGATTTCATTATCTCCTCACCTTTGCTGACTTGTTGCATTAGCTTAGCTTTTTCCTTTTCTAGGATCAACTCTTTTGCTTTGAGTTGACTGTTTTCCTGTTCAAGCAATGATATAACATACTTTTCCCTTTCCAAATTTATCGCCAACTCCTTCATTTGGTAGTCTTTGTGCTTGATATTCGGTCTCATGCTTGTGGTTTTATCCTCAGCCTCTGGATCAATTAGCTCAAACTCATGCTCCACTGAATCCTTATCCTTTGCTGTCGATTCCTGCTTTGTCGATGAAGAAGGCTTGGCCCCTTTCTCTTTGTGAGAAGAAAACACAAGCCTCTGGCCCTTCTTATACACTTTGGTCACCTCTGGCTTAGGTAACTAAGTCTTCTCTACTATTTTGCTAGATGACCCCATCTCTGTTAGTTGTTTTGGTGCACTTGGGGACTGAGATGCTACATTTTCCTCATGCCATTTTAAAGTTGCTTCTAAAAAGGCTTCCCAAGCCATACCTCTCTTTGCCAGCTGGTAAAGGACAATGGTTTGGATGAGACTGTGATGGAACAAGCTTGGGGAGCGCTCTTTGTCCTTTAATTGAATCTTTTCAGACATTTTTGAAATTCTCTTGAACAGGTAATTACACATGTTGAGTGGCTTTTGAGATGTGAAGTGCATCAAGAGGTGAATATGATAGACATACATCCTAGAGAATCTACCTTCACAAGTAAAGAACCTCATGATAGTTTTCATTAAAGGGTCATATTTGTCTAGTAAATATCTGAAAGGCGTGAGGTGAGTATGTGTATCTTTGTATGGCGTCTTTAAGAAGGGCTTGTAGTTTTCAATATCTAGACTCATTGCCTTAAACCAATATTTTCCATTGTCTCGTAAACCAATTGCTAGTGAGATGGAGGCCACTGAGAATCTAAAATCAATACAAGCAATGACAACAATATCTCCTTTCAGTTGTGTTGCTACCCAATCTGTCAGTTGCTCATAAAACCCTGCCTCACTTACCCTTTCACAAAATTCCCAGCAGTGAACATCCTCAAAGCACTGTTTGATGAAAGGATAGGAGTTGATTATGTTGCAGTCTGATGGTTCATATCTGAGAACCCTCCCTCCTTTGTGTTGTATCTTTCTTTCTAGCGAAGATTCAGCCTCCATGATGACACAAAGTCCTAGCAGCAGGAAGTGAAAATAAATGTGAGGTGTGAATGCAAATGAAGTGATATGTAGGAGATTTTGACAAAATGATGGGAGGGGTTTTATGAAAGATGAGATGACTTTGAAAAGTGATGGAAATGAGTGAAGAAAATAGTGAAAAGATGTTGTTGCTTGCAAGTGAGACCAAGATGGTTTATAATGAAATTTGCCCAAAAGAACTCTAGGAATGAGCTAGGGTTTTGCTTTTTCAGTGTTTAAACTTTGTTTGGAGGTGAATGAACTGGTCCAAATGACTCATCAAACATGTATGTAGGTGTAGGATATCAATTTACATGTTTTGGAGATAAAAAATTATGATGGCTATTTTTACCCTCACATTTCCCATGAAAAATTTGCTACAAACCCTAACTTGGAGAATCATTGACATGAGATGAAATTGGGAAATAAAAAGATGGAGGATGATGGTGTAATTACTTTTCCCTTGGCTTATAAGTCAATAAAATCAAGCTTTCAAGTGAAAATTTGAGATTTGGGAGAGTTTTTGAAGGATTTCTGGGCACTCTGTCCTGCGCGCAGCGTAGTGTTCCTATGCGCAGCGCAGTGTTCCTACGCGCAGCACCAAAGCGCAACACAGTTCACAGAAGCATAATGCCATCTTCCAAAACACTTTTGGAGGCCTTACACTGCTCCCAATTGAACGCTTGATAGCTCATTGGAAAGCTCTTGAAGTTTGCTATAATATGGACACCTCAAACGTGTAATTAGGACACTCCATGAGGGAGAAAAATTGATTTTCCCAAGGTCGCTCCAAAAACTCAAGGTTTCTCTGACAAAAGAGAAGCTCCAACTTGCAGAGCACGTTTGGATGCCTTTCACTAATCCAAATCATGATCTGAAGGTATCATTGGAAAGCTTAGGATGTCTGCTACACAATAAAGTCTTTAAGAACTGCCAACACCTGCTCCAAACCCCTGAAAAACTGTCTTGAATTCAAGCTTTCCAGAAGTGCATTAACTCTCCCGTAGCAAGTGTATTTTGGGATTTTCTTTCAAATCATGACACCTGTGCATAAACTGAATGACTTTTTTGTTGCTTGGACTATAATCGACAAAAACCTATTTTACTTTTGTAAATTATTCTCCATTTGGTCAAAAACATATTTTGAATCAAACTTGTCCCTATGAGGAATGATGAGGCGAGGTAGTGTACTGCAAAACTATCTTATTTGAAATTAAATATTACCTTTACCTTTTTCTTTCGCTAAGGTGCTAACTCCCTTTACCCACTGAATCACATGATGAACATGTTTTTTTTTTACATATGGTATCATGATGACACATGGAGTGAAACCCTAGACCATGACCTAAAATGAGGAATTTAACCATTTCATGACCCAAGACATTTAAATGAAGATATGATACCATGAAGAAGAGAATGAGCATGATAAATGATGAAGACCATGAGTAAGTGAAGGGAGAAATAGTGACCTAGACACAATAACTAGTGACCAAATTTTTATTTGAAGACTCACTGAAATGACAAACATTTGACTTCACACCCTAACAACACCTTATAAGAGCATATTTGATCACTGGTGACAGGCTGAACTGACTGACACTAACAAGTTCCAAATACAGGGTAATTCAAAGCTTGGTGAATTAATTGAGAGGTTGCTTGGAAACACTCTCCCTAGACTGATTCATGACAAAACACTTCTTGGGGTACATTATTGAGGCTAACCATTGAAGGAATTCAGGGAACAAATGAGTCCTTGGGACAAAAGCTGCTAAAACACCTTACCTAACCATTGCCATGAATATAGGATACTTTTTATGGTTCAAAGTGACTTCTTGATATAGTGAAAGGTGCTTAATTATGCAGAGGGTATCAGAAATATCACGTTCAACGTCCATTAACGGGGTATGGATGACTGAGGAAGAACTTACTTGTTTGGCCATGGTGTCTGTAGATGACAATTGCTGATGACAGTTGTTGATTTAGAATGCTGAACTGGAGAGTAGTTTGCTCGTTACCAAAAGCAAATGACTAATGCAATGGGGTTTTTTACTTTTCTTTTATATATGGTAAGCCAAACGGAGGGAAACCTGCAATTAATGTAACGAATTAATGGAGTGGCAGATGAGGTGACGGGGTATGGTGGGTGAGGTGGATGGTAATGAATGAAGGTGACGGATGACATGGAGGAGGTGAGGTGGAGTGAAATAGTGTGGGTGGCCCACTGCGGGGGTAGGGAGTGTATGTGAGGTTCATCAGGTTTGAACCCCCGCAGTGGTCACACGTCGTAGATCTTGGTCAACCATATCGACGTCATGGTCAATTGTGGGGGTTGAGCCTAAATTATTGCTTGTGCTCATTCTTTCCCCACAATGTGCTTTGCCCAACTCTTAATCTGTCGTTTGATCACACTTCATAAAACCGCTCGAGTTTTAGCAGATGGGTCAGGCCCACCTTATATTGCTTTGAATGCCGTCGATAGCATAAATCAAATCACTACTTCGGAATTTCAAATTCTCTTTTGATTTTTCAAACCTTTAAACATAATATTTGATTTTTTTACTCTTATTTTTGTGATAATATTAAAAATAAAATTCAAATGACGATGGATGCTACAACAACCCTCATCATTCTTTTGTAGGAGGACTACAACAATGGTGTGTTCTGAAGCAAATGAAAAAATTAGAAATTATTTAGTAAAATCTGGACTAATCAACACAGGTGCCTGAGTTAAAGCTTGCTTTACACTGTTAAATGGTTTTCTAGCTTTCATGTTCCATTTCACTTCAGTATCCTTTTTTAGCATATGGGTAATATTATTTAAGGTTTCAGCTAAATTCAGAATGAATCTCCTTAAAAAAATTATCTGTCCAATAAAAGATTGAACCTCTTTTAAATTCATGGGAGAATTAATTTTCAGTATAGCTTCTATTCTACTATGATCTATCTTGATTCCTTCTTTCGAAGTAATGTGTCTCAATAATTTTCCTTCTTATAAACCGAATAATGTTTTCTTAGGATGGAGGGAAATGCCAAATCTTTGACATTTTTCAAAAACTCTTCTCAGGTGATTTAAGTGTTCCTCATCTGTTTTCGAAAAAATAGTGATGTCATCCAGATATATAACTATGAAATGACCCACTTCATCAGTGAAAGTAAAATCCATGGCTCTCTGAAACGTTTCTCCAACATTCATTAGACTGAATGACATTTTCACATACATGAAAGTTCCCCAAGGTGTAATAAATGCTATTTTTTCTTGATCATCTGGGTGTACTAAGATGTGCTTATAACCAGAAAATCCATCCAACAAGGAAATCCTGCTAGATCCAACTACCTTCTGTAGGATGTGGTCCATCTTAGGGAGAGGGTAATTATCCTTTAGAGAGACTTTATGTAAATTCTAGAAATCAATGCGGAGTCTGATTTCACCAGTGTTTTCCCGAGTGGGAACCAAATTGGACACCCATTTGGAATATCTCAGAGGTACTATGATTTTTGCATCATACATTCTCTTTACCTCTTTTTTAAACCAGAGGCATAAGCATTGGATTAATCCTTCTTAATTTTTGTTTAAAGGGTTTATGATCTTCTTTCAATGGGATTTTATGTTGTAGGATACTGGTGTCATAGGATTTTAGGTCCTCATAACTCTAGGCAAAATCATCAATGTATTCTTTGAACAATTTAATTTAGATAAATTTTTCAGCTGGAGTTAAGGATTTAAATAGTTTGATCATTTTGGGTTAAAGTTTAGTCCCAATGTTATGTTCCTCAACCCCAACTCCAGTGGGTTCAATTTTGGGCTTCTTAGCTACATCATTGAAATCAAATAGATCTTCTAAAGGAACAAGCCCTCTAGGCATGATGTTGTCTTTCAGTTGTAAAATACATGTTTCTTGTTTTTCTTCATCTATTTCATGTAATTCTAATTTATTTACACTAGTATGTACAATATCTTATATATCAAACTCTACATCTATATTAGTGTCTTCAAATTCATCTTTAGACTGCAAAAAGTTTTGAATCTTAGCATCATCTCTAAAAACTTGCCAGTATCTAATGTTATCAGGTACAGTAGGTCTATTCTTCACTTCGACTGTATATGGACGAGTGGGACGAAATGGTAATCTACAAGTACTTTTCGAAGTAGCAAGACCATCAAGCAGTATATTTTGATCTCTTGAAACTATAGATAAACTATATTCAGTGAAAGAATCAAGAAATTCTAACACAACGTTTCTGTAGGCTCTCATCCTAGGATGTTTTGCAGAGTATTCTCCTTTGATTTGTTTTATCACTAACTCAGAATCTCCATGAATGGAAATTTGTTTTGCATCAAGTTTCTTCAAGAGTTGTAATCCTAATAGCAAGGCTTCGTACTTTGCAACATTATTGGAACACTAAAAATTTAATTTATATATGAATTAGAAACCCATACACCAACACCAACTCCTTCTTTACTCACTGATCCATCAAAATCCAAATTCCACGAAACTTCATCTGAATTATCCTGGTCAGTGATTAAGGTTTGACCGCTAGCATTGGGACAAAAATTAGTACTATGGCTTTGAATTTGTTCATGTGTGCTTACATCATTGTAAATAATAAATGAGTCCAAATCAGAATGAACAAAATATATAGGATAATTGTTAGGCCTATCGTGAGTGGTGACCATGAATTTCATGAGTTTCTCTCTATAGAGTCTTTTGTTTTGACCAAAGATGTGGATGGTTGCATAAGACATATCCATATGTAAATTTCCTTGGAGTTTGGCTCCCCATGAATGGGAAAGTGACATTCCATATTTGGGTGGAATATTGGCAACAACTATATCCATAAGTACACTTTTGGCAAGGATTTGGACTAAATTTACACACAAATATTCTATAAGTCCAAGGCACTTAGCTTGACTAGAATCAAACGAATACAGGTCTTTATACCTTCTGGTAATATCTAACCCCAACTTCTCCATAATCACTTTCAGCATAAGGTTGTGGGAAGACCCTGAGTCAAGCATAACATTGTGTAAGATTTTGTCATGAATAGTTAGTGATCCAAATCGGATCCACAAAAGACTGTCAAGAACCTTGACTGTATCGAGTTGAACAAATCCTTGAAAATTCCAAAATAGCGATCAAAAAATGCCTTGAACTAGTGGCAATGATAGCCAACATGGAACGACGAGGACCTCGGTCAAAGCATGCTGACCGAGGCCCATGGAGACTGCGCAGGAGGTCAAAACAACCATTTGGAGCCACGGATCAGAAAAAGGAGGTGATTTTGATGCGCGATTAGCGCTAATTGCGCATTGCTGGGAAAACAGGGCCGAAATGGGGGAGCCTTAAGCACTTGGTCACATTGGGAGCCAGAGAACCGTGGGCGGAGAAACAAAAAGCACTAAAGGACAAAGGTGGGACCCACGCTCTGGAAAACCGGCAGTATCGATCGGGGCACCCTTGAACGGTAAGAGGTTTTGGAGGAGAGCGGAGCGATCCCACTCAGCGATCGATGCATGGCAGCGGAGGGGAGAGAAAAACCGCCGTGATCGCACGCTATCAGTCGAGTAGGTCAACCGCACTCGACGTGCATATGACGTTGGATCTGGAGGAGCCCAGATCGAACGACTGAGATTACACCCAATAGACAGAACCATAATTAACAGGGAATCAAGCCCCGATTTAAAGGGATTTAGAATTCGTTTGATCGCCACGGTGGAGAAAGAATGCATACACGACGTAACGGAAGAAATGAACCAATGAAGCATGCTGGCACCAGTTAGATGGAGACACGTGGCCACTTCCCAAGTGTTTATGTTGATGCTGAACAGGGAACTCCAAGCGCAACTGCAGAAGGGAATCGACGCAGGCGAGAGAGGAACTGAATAGGCATAGGGATCGAATGGTTAAAGCCATGAACAGAGACAATCAAATGAGAGAGGAGGATTTTGAGAGGAGTCCAAGCGACCAAGAGAGATAATGAACAGTGAACCCTGAGAGGAGGACTAAACACGGAGAACAGTAAAGCCAAGTAGAGGAGACAGAGGGCCAAGCTGACCACAGGCAACATCGAGCACCTGAGAGCTTGAAGATTCAAGCCTTCCCATAGAGGAATCTATCCAGACTGAGCATCACATTTCGCTCTTTCCACTGTAGACCGAGGCTCACAGAGCTGGTAGGAAGAAAAAGAGTTTGTGAACTCTAAGTGGCTTGGGGAATCCAATAACCACCCTACCTAGCAAAATATGCTTTAGGAGAACTCACATTGAGTCCCTGTATTGTAATTTCTCTATGGTAAGACACAATAAAACAAGGCCACCATTGAAGCTGGACCGGAGACGTAGCCCTGAAGAATAGGGTGAACTCCTTATTAAAAACTGTTTGTGTCTTTGTGTTGCTTACTGTATTTCTATGCTATCTTTCCATTTAAATGTCTATGTATTGGCAATCTTATCGATCCGTTGTTTCAATAATACAGAACACACGCTAGCACATGAGTCTGTAATACCTTTTTTTTTAACAAATATTCAACTGAGGTCACTCATAGGGTGATTACCAGATCAAGTGGTATCAGAGCCCTAGGCTGTAAGGTTAGACAAGCTTGTGTTAGTTTAGCTGTGAACGCTCACTAGATCAAAGCTCAAATTAGGAGAAGGAGAGTTGGTGGAAACTAATCTTGAAATTGGGAGAGTCTATTCTCGGAAGACAATGTCAGAGGAAGGTTCTATAGGGCCAGACCATCAATTCATAGAAAGTTTTCTAGCTATAAAGTCTATGGTAGAAGAAATGTATAAGGACTTTAGAAAGCATAGGGATGAAGATTCATCAGGTTCTAAACAAGATAAAGAAAAAGATGAGTCTCATTCCGATGACCACTCCAAAGGAAAGGGGAAAGAGGAAAGCTTTCTTACACCTGCTAATAGCCCTGTGCATAATAAGAAAACATCTTTGGTTAAGCTAGATGTAAAATTTGATTTACCTATATATGATGGAGAGCTAAATGCTAAAAAGTTGGACAACTGGATTAGACAAATTGATGTATATTGCAGAGTACAGAACATAGACTCAGACAAGAGTAAGATTCAGTTGGCAAGCCTACGCCTAGGAGGCACTGCCTTGGTTTGGTGGGAAGGCAGAACCCAAGCTGATATGAAGAAGCATGGTAAGACCATCTCTATCTAGAGTGAATTTGTTGTTGCAATCAAAAGGCAGTTCTATCCATTGGCCTACATGCAACAAGCCATGATGAGTTGGCAAAATTTTCGGCAGTTGAAAGGGAAAAATGTGCAAGGGTATACTCAAGAATTCAGAAAGAGATCATTGATGTTGGGCATCTCATTAGACTCACCAGAAACTCTTTTGAAGTACATTGGTGGTCTACACAGCTACATGAGGCATACCATCCTCATGTTTAATCCCACCAGTATAGATGAGGTATCTGTACAAGCTACTCATCTAGAAGCTAGAGGAAAGAATGGAAATCCAGAAGTTGGGGGACCATCCAAACCCACTGTAAGCAAGAGAAAAGAGAAAAGAAAGCAGAAGTGGAAAGCAAGGAAGGCTAACACTGCATAGAAAGGAAAAGCTTCATGCACTCATTGTAAAAAGGAGGGGCACGATGATGAGCACTGTTGGATTCTGCATCCAGAGCTGAGACCTAAGAAGTCCGAGGGCAAGAAGAAGAAGACTGCTGTAGCTATTTAGAGAGATTTGGGGTCAGACTTAGGAGATGAAACAATCATTGCAGCCACAGGTATAAAAGGTATGAATTTTGAAGCATCTACTAGTAATTCTTCTCAATCTGTTATTGATGAAGAACATGAGAGAAAAGGACATGAGCTTTTCCATATTCGAGTTGTTTCCAAAAATCAAAAGATCAATACTTTGTTTGATAGTGGCTCACAAGTAAATCTAATTTCTGAAGCAATTGTAAAGAAATTGGGATTAGCAACTACACCTCATAAGAAACCATACCCATTAGGTTGGTTGAAT